>RAQS01000225.1:0-31740 GCA_003698115.1 Aspergillus sp. HF37 | reverse complement strand
CACACCATGCCCGACAACCCCCTCGTCGACGCCCTCCCTCCCGCCACCGACTATCTCACCTACCTCACCCTCCTCGAGTACCAATTGACCCCCGACCGTCTGCCCACCCTGCACGCCCTCCTCCAGGATGAGTCCCTGACCTCCAACATCGGCTGGGACCTCGTCCACCTGCTTCTGCCCATGCTCCCCCGCTCTCTCGAATGTCTTCAGGATGTCGCCCGGCTGGGGAACCCCCGCGAGGTCATCCTGCGCGTGTCCGACGCCCTGTTGCTGCTGGAGCCGGCCGATGACGACGACGACGACGACGACGACACCCCCCCGTCCACCGACCAGTCCAATTCTCTGGAGTCCCAGTTCAGGAGGACCGCCATTGCCAGCGACCCGTCCGACGGTACGAAGCGATCATTGCCGCTCCATGTCGTCCAGTTCAACTGCCTGGTGACCATGCTCTCCGTGCTCCATTCCCGCATCCAGACCAAGTATCCCAGCCGATTCGTCGCCGCCTCCCTGCAAGCGGCCTTGGAAGCATACTCCCGCATGCCCACCGGTGAAACCACCCTCACCCTCCTGGAGTTCTTCCGCGACCTGTCTCCGTCTCCGTCCAAGCGTCCCGCCCCTCCGCCGAGGGCCGCCAGTGAGTCCAGCATCGTCCGAGTCTCAGCCGCATCGGCGCCAGATCCCGAGGCAGAAGCCCAGTCGTCGAATCCCTCGCCAGACGATGACCGTGTGCTGGTCAAGAAGTTTCTGCAATTTGGTCTCATCGAGCTGCTCAAGTCCTACCTGCTCAGTCTTGCGGGTCCCACTGATCCGGGCATGTCTTGGGCGATCAGATTACAGGAGAAGCTGCACCCGGAGACCCTTGTTCCTCGACTTCCGTCGCAGAGGGAATCGTACGCGGCTGACCATCGTCTCCGGGAAAGGGACATGACCATAGGCAAGATCACGGTAGGTCCACTCGAACAAGGCGCGTACAGCGTTCTGACACCGAACAGGCTCTATCACGAGACTTCGACCTGGACGATCAGCAGCTCCGTTCCATCGTTTCTTTGCCGGCAGAAGACCAACCGCCGCCGTTGGACTTTGACGAGCCACCAAAGAAGCCCGAGGAAATCCCCCTGGAGAGGCACGGCGCACTGCTGCTTCTCGCAGCTCGAACCGCGATGATCGAGCTATTCTCTCAAGGGCAGGAGATCTCTCCCGTGGCGCTGTTCCCTGACCTGGCTCGGATATTCTCCAACTATGTGGGCGGGCCCGGCAAACCGATCGAAGCGGTGTCCGAACAGCCAGAGATCCTCTTGGATTCGCTACTGGCGTTGACTGTCATGTCAATAGAGCGATCCACCGGAATCCCAGGAGACGAGGTGGAATTCAAGCAATTTGTGCTCGAGCTGTCTGCTTGCGCGGCGTCTCAGAGCTACGGTTCCATTCGGCGGCTTTCCACCACGGTTGTCAACAGCCATCCCTCCCAAGGAACCCGGTTTAGACTGATTCGGAGGGCATTGGAGGATGACAGCCTGCAGGCAATCAAAGACAGTGCGGTCGCGTGGCTCAAACACGAAATTCTGGATGCGTCAGATTCCAGCATCTTTTTGAACCCGCACTACTTTTCCGTGCTCCTTCCGTCCCTGTTCAACTCCGCCGACCTCTTCCTCGACGTTTCGTCCGACATCGTTGCCTCCTGGCTCAAGTTCTCCCAGTCCCTAGTCCCGTCCCTCCACGCCTCCCTGAGTCTTGTATACATCCTCATCTCCTCGCCAAACCTTCGCGAGCAGCTACAGCTGAAAAAGTCCTATGCGTATCTTCGACGCATGGTCGTTGGCCCGCTCAAAAGCCTGTGCCATGCTTTTGAGGGCGACTTGTCGCAGAACGGAGGCGATGGGCGAATCGAGGCAGCCGTCGACATGTGGCAGATTGGCATGTCCCGCTCCGTTGGGCTTATCTCGCATGTGCTGGGCCAGGTGGAGGATGCTGCGGGCGATGCGTTTGCGTCTGCCGATTCCGAGCCCCAGGAGCCGACTGCAGACGACATTTCGCGTGTGGAGGCCATCCGGCGAGACACGCCGCCTCTATGATGTATGATAATAATTATGAGAGATGTTTACGACGGTAGATACATGTCCAAGACTGATAACCAATAGGGGCACTGAAGTTTCAAGGCAGTCTCCTTACTGCAAGGGCTTACGGGAGAGAACAGTGCGAGATATACTGCATTCCATGGCCAAAACGAGACCGAACACGACCAAGACCAGACCTGAGACCTCCACTACATACAGAGTCCAAAGGCCCTGCTCCCGCCGTGGAGGAAGATCACCCATCCATGACAGACAAGCAACACCATCCACAACAAGGAACTAGAGCAAAAGAACGAAATGGACGACACATGACAGACGAACCAACCCGCTTCCCTGCTGCACCACGAGACACAACCCATCCCTTCCTACTTCATCTCCCACGAACCGGAATCAGAACCATGTGGATCCCCTCCACGTTTTTGAACAGGCGAAGGGTGTTGAGGACGAGGACGGACGAATTGTCGAATCGGGAATTGACGAGTTCACAACAGCAAATCGGCGGGTCGACCATTGAAAAGGGAAACAGACACAACTTCAGGCACCGGCCATTCTATCTCGAGGTCTGGCGGGGAGCTTGTCTGGCCGCGTCGCGGTGCTCGGTGCGCTCAGTTGAGCGTCTTACATAACAGTGCAGCCACCACCGGGGCCGGCTGGGAGGGTTGTTAGCAAAGCATGAAGACGAGAGAAGGAGGAAGCTCACCCTTGACAACGACGGGAGTCTGGGTGGGAGTCATTTTGAATTGGAGATTGGTTTGTAGAAAGTCTTGTATGATTTGAATGTGCGAGAGGGGATGATGAGGAGGACTACTTCGAGGGAACTTCAGAGGCCTTTTATACCTTTTGGACCTGACGGCCCAGTCGGCAGATGTTGAATACGGATCGCTTCAGATTGTTGGCAGATGGGAATGAGGCGCCACGGCAGTTGAATGGGAGAAGAATGGAGCGACGGTCTAGTCGAGCGGCGACGACAGCCCGAGTCAATGGATAGCCCTTTGGGATTGTCGAAGGCGCGAAGATCATATTCTTCTCAGCTGGCCCATTCATGGTGACGAGTGTCAATGCCGGGACTCGATTCATCATGGATTTGCCTTGATATTGTTCTTCCCCCCAATGCGCTGCTTCTGGCTTCGGCAATTAAGGCAGTCTGAAGTCGGCTTATGGCTAGTAGTCTTCTTCCTCTGAATGCAACCGGGTTCGAGAAGAGACTTGCGCCAGGGGACAAAGCGATGGCCATCCCCCATCGAGGAGATATCCATTTTCAGTGGTAGTATGTCGCGTATGACTGCCAGGAACCGGAGCTCAAGCGAGGATCCCGAATGAGGCTGAGGTGGCAGTGGTGGATGGCCAGGACAATGTTAGCTGTCAGTGGCGTGGTCGGCAGTGAACTCAGCCCGGCACCACACGCCTAACATTGTCCCTCCAGAACAATAGCCTACTCACTATCCGCGCGGGATCCACGAAACGACACTCCAAAAGACCAGTAGATTTCAGGCATATCCAAACCTAGCAAGCAAACAAAGAAGGTCGTCTCTCGTAACCTGTAAATCATAACCGGGCATAGCGCCCCGTCCAATCATTCCGTCCCTCCGCCAGGTCCTCCTCGATCAGGAACATCATTGGCATCTCAACCAGCGTGCTCTTGGCTTGCCTCAGCAAGTTCTTTCACCTGCTGTGCTCCCTCAGCGCCCGATGGAAAGTCGCCGTGCACCAGACATCCCCATTCGTATCCTGTTGGCCTGCCATCTTGTTGCTAGCTCTCGGGGCCCTTGCCCGCATGGAAGTAGTAGCCATAGAAAACTCCCTGTAAGTCGCCCAGTTTCGCACCTTGTCATCTGGAACGGCGTGGAACGCTCTGCGAAGGACATCTATCTGTGTTGGTCGTGGCCCGCGTATTCCAGACTCTCAAGAGTGTCAGAGAGCGATCTGCCACGATCCGGCACTCCGGCGCATCCAAATCAAACCGATTGGGAACGCCGACGGGTACAAAGTCAGGACCGGTTGATAGCCTTGAGGCGGCAAAATGCCGAGGTATTTGCGGAACAGTTCTCGACGCAGAGACGCTCCAAAGCGACTGGCCGTCCATGGCCTGCAGTTCATACTGGACTGGATCGGCGCGCAATCCTCGATCGTCGTCAATCATGACCTGTTCCTATTAGTTCGGGATAGTTGAGTTGGTCCATCAGCAACAGACCTTTGAATGGACATAGGCTTAAGGGTTGACAGCAGGTTTCGGACGAGCGGATCTTCCTTAGGAAAGCAGAAAGAATATCGCGCATTGCGGGCAGACCAGGGTACGGCGGATCATGGTGGGGATGGCTGTCGGAGTGGAAGGGGGGAAGTTGGAGGAATTGGAAGAGAGATGGAGAAGGGAGAGAGAGGGGAGGAGAGATGGAGGAGGAGGAGGAGGAGGAGGAGGAGAGGAGATGAAGAGGGGATGGATACTACAACTGCTGCAGAGACTGAGAGACTGACCCCGCTTGGAGAATTCTAGGACCATATCAGGGATAATAATAATAATAATAATACTATGTTAATTATTTACACAGTTATACTAAGATTTATTAATACTTATTATACATATGATATCAACATGACATCTTGTGTCCGAGTGAGCCCTAGACTATATAAACACGAGACACGAGCCTTGTCTGTTGTCTGCCAGCACTACTACCACTAGTACTCTCTCCACCATGTCTCTCGCTACTCTCGACGTAAGCACGCCCTGCTCTTCACCATATCATCTATCCTCCTCTCTAATAACATTCCAGGTCTCCCAACACCCCCATCTCCCCACCGCGGCCGAGACCCTGTTCAAAGCCAAGGCCACCAACAAGTTGAGTTTCGAGCAGATCGCCCACCACATCGGCCGCAATGAAGTCGCCGCCGCCGCCATCTTCTACGGCCAGGCCAAGGCCTCCCCCGACGACATCCAGAAGCTTGCCTCGCTGCTCGGCATCGCCCAGCCACTGCTAGAGGAACAGCTCGGCGGCTTCCCGGACCGCGGCCGCTCCGTCGAGATGCCGCCCAAGGAGCCTCTTATCTACCGCCTGTACGAGATCATCCAGAACTACGGTTACGCATACAAGGCCGTCTTGAACGAGAAGTTTGGCGACGGCATCATGAGCGCCATCTCGTTCTCGACCAAGGTGGACAAGGAGACCGACAAGGACGGCAACAACTGGGCCGTCATCACGCTGCGAGGCAAGTGGTAAGTTCAAGTTGGAATGCCTTCTGATCAGCAAGATACTGACAAGATAGGCTACCTTTCTCGAGGTTCTAAGCGTTCCTTTGGTATGAGGTGCATGAGAGAGTATGGCATATACTAAATGGAAGTACCAGAGCCAGAGTGGTTGATCATGGTTGGGTGTAATGGTAATAATGGTAACCAAACATATGACCAGTATACGCAGCAGAAGCAGTCACTATACTCTCTCTCCCTCTCTCCCTCTTTCACTCTTCTCCCATTCACCATCCTTCCTTCGCCCTCTCTATCCCAGTTTCCCCATCTGTCGACCTGCTCCCTCTCTCTCACCTCTCCCACCTCTCTTGTCTGCTACACAGCCTTTCCGCTCCTCACACTCCGTCACCATGTCCGAAAACGTCCCTCGCACCAAGATCTCCTGCACCGTCGTCGGCTGCAAGGCCCTCTTCAACTCCGTCAAAGACATGAAAAAGCACAAGGTCATCTCCCCGGACCATGACTACTGCAGCAAGTGCGACGAGGATTTCGAAGACGAAGAGCGTTTCCTCCTCCACAAGATCAAGAGTGACCGCCACCTCGCCTGCGTTGTCTGCGGTGTCGAGTTCAGAAGCGAGGGCGGCTGCAACGCCCACATCCACCAAGTGAGCCGCTACCTGATCTGACCTTAAATGCCTGCTAATGTTTCTCTCGAAGAATCACCGCACTGCGCAGGCCCTCGAGTGCTATGGCTGCAAGTCAATCTTCAAGAGCGCCAGTGCCCTTATGCGCCACATCGAAGACAACGAGTGCCCCGAGATCAGCAACATCCGCCTGCTGCGCGAACAGTCCAAGAAGATCTTCATCAAGGAAGCCCTGCAGGCCGGCGAGGGTGACAACATGCCCATCGTCCCCGACCCAAAGGATTTCGACGACATTGACGGCGGCGTCAAGATCGAGCGCCTGAACCGCGAGGCCATGATGAACCAGCCGAAGCTGGGCGTCGACGATCCGACTGACAGCGTCTCCTCCCTCCTGGCTCTCAAGCACTGGCCGCACGTCGGCGAGCAGGCCGGCCCGGCTGGCCAAGACAGCGATCTCATGGAGCTGTCTTCGAGCAGCAGCCGTGCGCGCAAGGGCAAAGAAAGGGCCACCGCTCAGCCCGAGTCCCAGGAAGTCTCCCAGCACGGCCCGTTTGGGATCAATTTCTTGCCGGACGCGGGTCAGACCCTCCGCATGCTGGACGAACACTGGGACTCCACCAAGTTCTTCAACTCGTTCAGCGGAAGATACGTCTGCCCCGGCTGCAGTGCGGGTTTCACGGGCATGACAGAGTTCGAGGAGCATATCCTGACCAAAAGCCGTGGAAAGAGGAACATGCAGTATGCTTTTCTTGTGCTCGCTTTGTGGATAGAACTGACATGTTGTGTAGGTGTCCGGGATGCTTCCGCACATTCAAGACCACGGCAGGGCTGATTGCCCACTGCGAATCGTCCACCGTCCGCTGCACTATCAACGACGCCCCCCGCTACGGCCAGATTATCGACGAGTTGAGCGGCGGCGTGATCCAGGCCAGCGGCTACAACGAGAACGGCACCATCAAGTATGAAGCTGGCAAGCTGGACACGCCCCAGTCCACCACGATTGGGAGGACCGCGCACAAACAGAAATGGTAAACGGGGAGGCTGGGTCGATCTCGGGTGCTGCAATTGATTGAGAGCAATTTTCATGGAAGTCTGGACGCAAGGGGTCTCAAGGGATCTGTTCTTTATTAGTAACTACCAGACATCAACTACGTGGGTTACGCAAGAGTCCAGGAAACATACACTTACGTCCAACTGCGATAAACAAACCAGCTCCACTGCGATACGCTTAGCTACAGCCCTACGGAGGATACTGATACCTGTTTGCGCACGCTGGACTCTACTTGCTGCTTCATTCAATTATTGGAGCTCGAATACACTTGCATCCTGTCCTCGAGTTGTGCACTCAGTTATGCGGGAGTAGCCAAGCTTTCGACAAGCTTCCCGCGTCGGACCAATCAAACGGCGTATATTCTTAGGCATTCCCCACTGCCATGCTGTTGGGCAGCAGACCGCATGGTCGTTATCTACAGTACTCTGCATGGCTGTGCAAATATGCAGAGGACTGGTAGATGACGCTGAAATAGCTACGAGGCCTAGAATACAGCTTGACCAGTCATATGGTGGGATCCTGCCAGGTCACATGACCCAGCATCTCCGATTTTGCAGCTGCGTCGACCGACTCCAATTCGATTCTCTCACCTCGTCTCCGCAACCGCAACTCGCCAAACACAACACGTCTCAACCAATCACCATGTCCACCGAGACACCCTCAGACGACAAAACACCCCCCTCCGACACCGCCAGGGCCGAAATCATAGCCCGCCGTGAAGCCGACTACCGTCGCTTCAAACACTATGCCGCCATCACCTGCTTCATTGCCTCCCCTATCCTTATCGCTCTCCCCCCGCGCAGGCTCAACACCCTCTCTGCCATTCAGGTGAGCGCCTTCGGCATGTCCACCAACCACCTCATCCGCGAATACACCGGCCAGAGCGTCGCCGGCCATATCTTCTCCCGCATCTCCTCCTCCCAGGATCTTCCCAGCGAGCGTGCCCAGGCCATCCAGGCCAAATTGCGCGCCACAAGGGACGCCCAGATCCGTGACAACGGCAACACCGTCGGTGACGAACTGGAGAAGCTCCAGGGCCAGCAACAGAATGACAAGGGACTCGCCCAGCGGGTCTGGATGGGCAACGAGACCGAGGATTGGAAGGAGAGGAGGTTACAAGAGGAGCAGAAGGTGCTATCCGAGGGGAAGGGTTATTGGGATCTGATCATGAGGTACATTTCCGATGCGTGGTCCGGGGGGAAGCAGGATCAAGCCAAGTCGGATGAAGCGGGCTCGAAAGATGGGAATCAATGATCCATCCGCACGTTTGCTGGGCCGTTTGCAGTGGAATAGAGGAGATAATGTATATATATACGATCTGGTCTGGCGTTGGGAATTAAAGCAGAAATGCAACACCTTCGTTGAGACACTTCCTTCGACATTCATTCGAACTATGTCAAGATACTTTACACCAAATAAGGATGTCAGCATACTTAGCAAGTTTAAACAATGTAACCGCTCAAAATCGACAAAGATATATATATATATATATATATACATGTCCGAAGTAAATGCCATCTATCGTCACATCATTCATAACCATCCCGGCGTGGTTGGAGCTCACTGAGCTGGACCACTCCCGTCTTAGTTGGATCAATCGTGCAGTCATCGGGGGGCTCTTCCTCCACGGCGAAGCGCCACCGGTGGTCTTGCCCCAGAAACATCCGGAACCCATAGCGCTTGTTGAGCTGCTCCAGATGGTTTCGCCGTTGCGCGCTGCTCCAAGAATAGGTGCCCCGAAAATCGCTCAACATACGACTGTGTGCAATCCACGGAATCACGGAGCCAATCGACCGCGGAACTCTAGGCCCCTTGAATCGACCTCGTCGCGTCCAGAAGACGATCAACAGCACCACGGTGTCGAAGGCGACGATGGTGAAGGCGATGGTCAGCCAAGGCACCGACGGCACCATACCCCATGTGCTATGAATCACCGTGCCATTCGCCACCGGGTATGGGTCCTGTGCCGGCTTCAGGTAGATGTCTCGCCAGAGGGAAAAGTAGGTGCTGTACACCCATTGGTAGACGGTCTGGGACAGCTCCATGAGCCGTTGGGGATCCAACGAGGTGACTTGGGAATCGGTTCGCCGATAGAGATGCGCCACCAGAAACCCAGCCCAGTCATACGATGTGTCATAGGACCCGTTCCGGTTCGTTTCGTTTCCCACAAAGTTCTGGGGAATCGCCGCAAACACCTTGTTGAACTGGCCCAGGCTGACCGTGGCATTGTGGTGCATCGGCCCTGCGGTGATTAGACTATCTCGGATCAGGTCATGGCTCTGAATTTGACCTTTTCGATCGAAAACGGTGTAATAATCTTGCAAAAGAATGCTCGGCTCACAGTGCAGTGCGACCGTATTGTCGTCATTGATGGGAGAGTCCGTCGTGTAGTTCCACCGTCCAACCACCAGGACTGTCGACGTTTGGCATTCATCCGTCCCATCCAAGGCCTCAGGGGACATAAAATGAATGGAGAGTGCGATACCCTCAGATTGGCCTTTTAGGGGTTCCATGTCCACTTTACACTGTTGGCCTCCATTGCCGAACGGGTTATATTGCCAATAGGAGTGGCCGGTGTGTATGTCGTGTGCTAGACTGTCGGCCAGGGACAACTGTCGGCATTTCAACTGCGTTCCAATTCCGAGAAGATTCGCACCGTAATGAGCATCGGGTTCTGACTTTTGAATCCAAACAGGCACAAAAGAAAGGTTTGCACTGGTCCAAGGGAGCATCGGAACGCCACTGGTGATACTCGTCTGGATCAGATCGTATTCGGTAAAGTCAGCAGCAAAGTCCGTCCGCAAAAAGGCGGACTGACTGTAGTTGGATACCAGCACGGAAGTGGGAGAAGTGGACGTGGTGAGATGTTGCGTAAACAGCCCGCCGGCTGCGACAAGAAGAAGCATATTGAGCATGCATGCGGACGATACTAGGCCCAACATGACATTGCGATCCATGAATGTCTTAAAAAACACAACGAAGGGGCTCTGGGTGGAGTAGTTTAGGGACAGTGACGCCCGTGGCGTCACGCTGCCCCTCTGGAGATGAAACCACGGTTCGAGGATACTCAGATTTCGATGGATCGAATTGCAGAGTGAACCCACGCATGAGGCAATAACCGAGGGCAGGAACGATAGCACGACCTGGAAGGAGCTGGAGTCGGACTGCGTCAGATGCCGGAACCGGCCGTGCTGGGCGAGCGATCCGATGATCAAGCCCATCGCCGTAATCACCGCCGCCAGCGCAAGGAATTCTACAACGAAGATGGGAATGACGAGAAAGTGTGGCATCGGGTCAACGCGGGTGCGAGCTTCGCGTCCCGGGTGTACCGGTGCGCCTGCTACAGTTAGTCTGACATTCTTTACCAAGCTGAAGAGAGCTGATAACATGACAACTCACTGCCATCAGGAAGAATCTCAATCCGATTGCCGAAGGGTCCCTGTCGCCAGTGGCACCGTGAGGTTCGTAAGATCCGACGGAGCTGGAGGGTCGAAAACTGATGGATCTCAGACTGGGCGTCTGTCAGGACACTGCCCCAGCCAAGCACGTCGGTTACGAAGCTGCACATGGCCCCGATGGATCCCGGATCGCTCTGGAGCATATTCTCACGATTCTGATACAGGTACGCCAATGACAGAGAGAGAACGGTTCCCAGGATCAGTATGACTTCAGACCACGTAGCTGCGAAGGAGACGACGGCTATAGCTACTTGCTTGCTGAGGCGCAATGCGTGGACGACAGTTGGCGTTTCATTTGGGTTGAACAAGCGGCCCATGGTAAGCACGAATGTCTGCTTTACGCCCCGTTTGATTTTAGCCTCAAATTCTTCTTGGTCCATGGGGCTCGAGGAATCCAGGACCAGTAAGGGCTCCAGGTCGCCCAGCTCCTGGGTGACGACAGGGAGCACTGTGACAGTGCGATCACCGGTGGTGACATTGTCCCTGATGAAGAGCAGATCACTCATATACGGTACACGCTGGGACAACAAGGATTGGAAATAGGGGACATTGAATTCTCTGTCGGTCAGAGATTTCGTGGTCCCCTCCTGAACGTGGATACTGGTCAGAGAGCCGTTGGCGTGCATCGAGACCTCCGCTTCGGCCTGATAGTACCGAATATTGCACGCAAATGCAACGGCTAAAGACGAGCGATCAGGCCGAAACGAGACATTCTTCCGGTCCTGATGATCCAGCGCGGTCGTATTGACCCCGATCAAGGCCCCATAAAGATCATATAGACCGCATTGTCTCGTCGTGAACGCTGTAGTTGCATCACTCGGCGTCAAGGAGGCATTGAACACCGGCTCCCAATATCGGACCTGGAGGTAGTCGGTGGACGGAAAGAAAACGCTTTCGTAGTGGAAATCCACTTCACAGGCAGGCGCCATCCCATCGGCGCGCTGAAATTGAACCCCTGTGGCATCCCACGAGACAGAGGGATGATCATCCTTGGTCACATTAATGGTGACGGAGGGTTCGTCATGCATGGTGGTGTTATGGCAAGGGACGTGAACCCAATACACCGTCTGATTCAAAACCCATACGGTACTTTCGCGTCGATCATCCAAAGGAACCTCAACGGGCGCGATGGCATATTCCGTTGAACGGGATCGAAAGTCATGGATCGACGAGAGAACCGAGTCGAAGGAGTTGGAAGCCGCGGAGGACATCCAACGTGCCTGAGCATCTAGACTCAGCAGATCCGGCCAGCTGTTCACCATATCGTTATTCACGATCGTCACTTCCCTCAATTCGAGCAGGGTACTTTGCAGGGCCGGAAGGAAAAGACGTATCATCACGGTCACCAAGCAAACCAGCAGCACGACCCAATGGCGCCTCTGGGCGGAGGCGATTGGGGTCAGGAGGGTCTGACCAAAATTGTAGTTAATGAAAAGAACATTGGCCGGAGCGCCTTCGGGGCGAGAAAGTTGAAAATATGGCTCGAGTCGCAGGACATCAAAATCAATGATCGACCAAAAGATAACCAGAACCAGTGCAATGACGATGGGACCATCTTTGTAACCGAAGGACTGCAGACCGGAGACATGGGCGGTATCACGAAAGAAGGCCAGACCGCCATAGCGATTGGTAAACTGGCGAAGCGTCTCGATGACCAGAAGCAGGACGAACATGGCACATGCCAACGAAAGGAGGTAAGGCGGACAGAGAGAGAACGGACGCCATGTTGTGTGCGGCGGATGCAGGAACGAGCGGGATCTCCGTTGAAATGGCAAATAACCTGCATTGCAGAATTAGATAGGGAGACTAAAAGTAGTTGCGATGACAGCATACCGGTCAATTGCATCCACCATCCGGGGAGATTCTGGAATCTCCTGGACATGCTCAAGCGACATGTCTTTTGGCAGAAAGTGGACGGAGGGGGAGAAAGAATGGCATTGCCCAAGCTTCAACCGCACGGGCGATGGTACTAAAGGAGCCTTTCAATGAGGGAAGTGCAATTGGCTGGCAGGAGGTGGAGGGAGGATGAGGGCGAAGAGGAAGAAGCTGGAAGAGGAAGTCGGCGATATCGGCAGCTGACTCATATCTGAGTCAGGCCATGCCCTATAGGGCAGGTCAGCCCTATGCTTCAGGCTGCATGTGGCCGTGTGTATATAACTCTATAACTGGTTACTAGAATCATCATCAAAATCTGGATATTATCTACACAATACTAACAAGTTGTGCTATGGCTGCACCAACCACGAAAGCGACAGTCGGATGAATGATCTCAGTATAGTCCTCCGCATCCGGATACTTCTCTCCCTACCGCGTCCTTCATGCCGCCTCCTTCGATGCAGACGTCCGCTAAACCTCTTCGCTGACAACCCGCTCCTCACCAGTAGGCATCTCTTGGGTGCCAGGTTTAAAGTCCAGATTACCGCGCTCCATCCGCAGAATAGCTATGGTATTCTTCCCGGTCTTCCAGGCCGGGGTACCGATGTACGGGATGCCATTGGGGTCACCAAACATGGCCTCCGTCTCCTCCAGTGTCTTTCCTGCCGTCTCCGGAAACATAAAGTATGCATGGAGGAACATGACCATGTTGAACACGCCAAAGACGATGTACGTCTGCCACTTGATAATCTTAAGGCGGGCGGGACGAACAGACCCAAAGCCGTAATAATGCCCAATTGCCAGACGTTGCGAGCGCCATGCCCTTTCCGCGCAGGCGAAGCGGGAACAGCCCCGGTGAATAGGTCCACGAGGCAGGTCCCCAGGTTGGAGCATAGGAAGCGACAAACAAGTAAGTGCAGGCAATCAAGCCCTTGGAAGCGGCGCCAGACAGCTTCATGGATTGTTGCGGGACGCCGCCGACACCTCCGGGAATTACTGTGCCTTGAGCGCCTATGATGCCCGCGTTAGCGAACATTAGCGAACATGAACGCCGCCATAAAAAAGGCACCGGCCATCATCGTCGGTCGACGGCCCCAATTGTCCTGCCAGATCAGGGCGGGCACGGTCATGACAACGATGATGATATATGAGATGGAGGAGGCGAGGAGGGTGCTGTTGCCCTTGTATCCAGCCATATTGAAGACGTAGGTGATATAGTACACTGGGACGAGGTAAGCAAGACGTCTGCTGGCATTGGACTGGAAACAACTTACTCATCACATTCATGCCAGTCAGCTGCGACCAGATCTGCGTAGCCAACGCGATATGCGTCCTGTTGACCACGCTCGGGCGCAAGAGATTGAAGTAAGTAATGTGCTTATACTGTCGCTCAAACTCGCACATCTCGCGAATATCCTGCAGTTCGAGGACGACAAACAAATGGTTCGGGTCACCCTTGCCGTGGACCATGGTAAGGACGTGGTGGCAATCCTCCCAGCGGTCCTTGCGGGCCAACCATCGCGGCGATTCAGGAAGGATCAACATTTCGACATTCAGGAATACTGCCGGAATCGTTTGGAGACCCCAAGGGGTTTGGAACTGGGCAGTGCTGTAGTTGTAGGACTTCCGGCCGCCAATAAACGAGCACCCGTAGGAGATACTGTTCGAGCCAACACTGTGCTTGACGTTGGTAGGAGCCATGAAAACGTACTAGTACATGATGAGAATGCCTCAGGTAATGGCCCATTGCCGGACGCCAACAAACCGGCCGCGCTTCGATGGGGGAGACAGTTCACTGATGTAGACGGGGACCTGGGCCGATTCAATGCCCACCGCGAGACCGTTGATAATACGGCTGATAACCAACATGGGGATGCCCTGTGCAGCGCAACAGAGGGTGGATCCTACCAGCCTAGCACTCAGTGAGCAGACGAACGAATTGGCCAGGAGGATCGAAGTAGCTTACCATATCCAGCAACCCACTATGATGGCCCATTTCCGACCGATGCGGTCCGATAGAATACCGGAAATCAAAGCACCGAGCCACGAGCCAGCGGCCATGGCGGCGGTGATGCCGCCCTGTGCCAAAGGACGCGGACCACTGCAGTTAGGGCTGTTATTGAACGGCGGGCTCTCGGGACCTTGATTGAAATAACAATTGTAGGTAATCTCGCTCAGCTGGGCGGACAAGGATGAGATATCCAAGCCGAAAAGGGAGCCGCCAACGACAGTGACGCTGGCTATAACGTAGATATTGCCCACGATCATGGCTGTCAAGGGGGAAGGCTGGGATTGGAACAGGAATGATCGACCAACATGGGCAAACCGGCAGCTATATACGTACTAGGCAGGGTCATGACAGCCGGAGCGGAAAGTGATGGTTGCAGAGGAGAGTCGCAGTGCTAGCCAGGCCGGCCTTGCACAGAATCCCGCAGCCTCCGCAGTCCGGGGTGAAACCTGTGGGCAGAGGAGGATCTCATTGGAAGAAGGTTGATCAGAGGGGCGCAATCGAGTTGCGCAGTAGATCAATCCTTCGCCCTCACTTGGATGACCGGCCAACGAACGTGCTGAGATTTCCCCGATCTATCATCACCATGACAGTAGTGCGTACTGTACTTCTCAGCCACCCGGCATGGCAGCAGCCACCGTTCTCGGCCAGAAGGCTTGTCGACGCCTGGCGTAAGTGAGTCGGGTAAGGCTCATTCGGTTGATGGATGGGAGAAGGGAAGAAGAAGAGAGCGGGCGATGCCGGGAGTAGAGGAGTGAGCCTGAGTCAGGCCCTCCAGCCCTAACCACCTAAACACAACACAACACTTGTACGTAGTATTTGTAGTATTTTCTGGCCCTCTCTGTCCTGTAGATACGTAGTTACGTCTCACAGAATCTCCGCGTTCGCCTGAATTCTGCCCCTATCGAAGTCCCCGGGAAAGGGACCCGCACCTCTACTCCATAGGGCGCACTGGCGCAGTTGGGCATGCTACCGTGACTGTCATGATGTAGATCTCAATCGGAAAGATTAGGCCCATTACTCCGTACTCCAGTAGTGCCGGGGCGGCTGGAGAGAAATAGCCCTGTCGATTCACCTGGTCCAGGGGTCAACCTAGCAACAAATTCAATAAGGGCAACTCTCTGAAGACATAACTCGCTATCTACAAAATCAAAATGCTCACTTGAGCCCCGATAATCTCTCGAATTCTTCTCCCAGTTTTACTATTAGACAGGGTCAGAGTGGCGGGTGCTACGTACTTGGCTGTTAAATCCGGCATAGGCATCAGTAACCCGGATTTGCAGTAGGAATTTGGATAAATTATGAGGCCACGGTAGTTGACATGACATCCTATAGAAGATTGTGATTCTCGCCCAGCTCGCAGGGGACAGGCTAGCTACAAGAGGAACTACATCTCGAGAGATGGGAGGGACCGGGAGTCCCAGAATAAGCAGTGATGTAAGCACCCAATCCTGGAATGTTGGCGCGCTTCCATGGATTGTTCCTACATCTATCGACTATGAATAGCCACCGCTGGCAGGTCCCCGAAACCAAATGATTCGCCTTACTGGTGTACCTCCTGCAGGATATAATGACTCGAGTTTGAGAAACACGGAACTTTGGCATGGCGCGAATGCATTGGAACAAGAAGTTACCATAATCCGATCTAAATCCCCCTACCGCTGATTTCGGTCTCCCACTGACTGTACATGCGATGCCACCGAGCCTGGGGCGGGGAGCGACTCAAAGGCGCGTGTCTGGAGTTGTTAGCAACACTCGGGTCATTCAAGAAAGCCAGACCTCTTTGGACGTTATGTCCTTGGCATCAGCATGGTGATCTCGTTGGCTGGTTTCCTGAGGACCTGGTCGGCTGTCGAAGCCCACTGAACTTTGTCGGAGGCGGCACCTGGCGAGTTGTCAGAGGAGCCATCGTGCCATCACGCATTTATGTACCAGAGACTGCGCCCGCTAGATCCTCGCTTCCCTTGGTGATAAACGAAATCTCGTCGTCCGTCAGGCGCTCCCCTTGCTGTGCTCGCTCCTGGATGCGCTCTCGAATCATGAGGGTATCCATGGCGTGTGGTTCGATAGGCGAATGTGCGGTATGGGAGCGGGTTATGTAATTGGCCTGTAGATTTTGAAGGTCTGCGATAGGGAAAATCTTTATGAGCCGGAAAGGAAAGATGCGATATATATATTCCCAAGGCGTTCCGTCATCGTTGCGTGATTTGCCATCCGAATAGATTGTTTGGTTCCCAGGCGCTGTATCGGTAGTGCGCCACATCCAAATGAAGATTCCGTAGCAAGTCAGGAGTGCCAGCGCCAGCTGTAGGAAGACCATGGAGAGAGGGACTGCCAGATGTCGGAGAGCTCAGGTGGTAGCGGTGATTAGATCGCCACGGGAACTCCAAAAGCACCACCACAGAACACATAGCATCAAAAACCCCCGAAATAGTGTGGCCCCATTCGTGTTCTGTTGCAGGAGGTTCCATGCATCCTCGGCATAACCCAGGGGTGAGAATGTGCGGGGGTATTATTAGGGCTCGCGGACTTTCAAAGATCTCCAGATAGCAACAAGGCGAACTGACCAGTTGATATAATTAGGCTGGCAAAGACATTCATATTATCGAGCAATTCGTCGGTTTGAGTCCTCGCGAGTGGTTTATATGCACAGTACAGTGCACAACGGGCAATTGAGTTGGGCTCAATCAACCCCTTACCACGCCTTGAACTGCAGCTGGATTCATATGTCGCCGATATGTCGCCGATATGTTGCCGATTGGCGAGCACCTGAGGGACCGAGTGCACGGAGTAGACGGTTCTCCGATATGGATATACAGATGCCTACCGTTTCAGGTAATCGCGGAGGCACCAACTTTGATGCTCGGAAATAAAGATCAGCAACCCCATGGCACCTCCACTCAACCCCCGCATTTTGCCAGCGGCAAACCACTGGCATGGACCACCGCTGGCTCACTGCGCGAGACTTGGTATGCGCCTTGGCGTGTTGCAGAAATCATCGGTCGATCCCGCTGGTATGGAATCTATGCCTCCTTGGCTGGTCAAATCATGCACTGAATGGGCAACTTCCATACGGCACCTGCACTATTGGGTTTCCGGTATTTCTCCAGTGATGGATCCAGGGCGGGAATGTCAGTCATGGGGGCTATATAAGCCCCGAAAGAGCCTTCGCTGGACCGTGTTGTCCGGTAGAGCAGCTCCCCTTGCGACCGGAAGTCTGCTGCAGAATGCGTCTTGCTAATTCCCTGCTTTTCCTAGTGCTGGCCAGCGTGGGGTGTGCCAGTAACAGCAATAGGGGTAATGGATATGCTCCTAAACAACCACCTTTGGACACGCCTTGGACGGGCAAGGTCGGTACCAATCCGTGGACAGAATACCCCAGACCGCAGCTGCAGCGATCAGAGTGGAAGAATTTGAACGGGATTTGGCGATATCAAAATGCATCCAGTCTGCAGTCTGTCCAGCATCCACCATCCGGGGAATCTCTTTCGCAGGAGGTCTTGGTGCCGTCCTGTCTAGAGAGCGGCTTGTCAGGTATGCTCCTGTGCGTTGTCCTGTTTTGAACGCTCAATTGACATTTATCGATAGGCATCCAGGGAGAGAACATGTTGTACTCCTGGTTCTCGACCTCCTTCACGGTCCCATCGTCATGGAGAAAGCAGCAGATTCTCCTCAACTTCGGGGCCGTAGACTATGAAGCCACGGTCTTCGTTAATGGCCGAAAGGCGGGCTTCAATCGAGGGGGGTACTTCCGTTTCACCGTCGATGCGACTGATCATGTGTCCTTTGACGGGAATAATGAACTGTAAGACCGGCAAGTCCTCTTGGAGCTGTCCAGAAAACTCATGGAGAGCCTAGATTGGTTTTCGTGCATGATCCGACGGACAGCGACGACTATGTTATTCCCATTGGCAAGCAGACTCTGAACCCAAGACACATCTTCTACACGCCTTGCAGTGGCATCTGGCAAACCGTCTGGTTGGAACCGGCGCCTGCCAATTATATCACCCAGCTGGACATGGACGCTAACATGGACGGGGAAGGTAGGTAGGAGCCACCGAAGCCTACTGTGAGGCTAACCAGTTCGCAGTAAATGCAACGGTCCACAGTATCCAAAAGGGCGGAACACCGGTGAAAGTCACCGTCCATGAGAGAGACACAGGGAATAAGGTCGCATCTCATACCGCCACTTCAGACGAACCATTCCAGTTCACTGTGTCGTCGCCGCAGCTGTGGTCTCCGGATTCGCCACACCTGTATAATGTCACCGTCAGCATGGGGCCAGATCACATCCGCAGCTACACGGGTTTCCGGACAGTCTCGAAAGGCAAGGTGGATGGAGTCGTGCGGCCACTGGTGAATGGCGAGTTCACCTTCCACTTCGGTACTCTGGACCAAGGGTACTGGCCGGATGGAATATATGTTCCTCCTAACCGAGAGGCCATGGTGTACGACTTAAATGTTTTGAAGAAATTAGGCTTCAATATGGTCCGGAAGCATGTAAGTTGCAGTGCATGAACCCGGGAGCAGCCACTAATCGGAACAGATCAAAGTCGAGCCGGCACTGTTCTATCAAGCGTGCGACGAAATCGGCCTCCTTGTAATCCAGGACATGCCGTCCCTTCGGCCGTTGCAGGGCGTTTTGCCGAACCAGGAGCAGCAGGACGAGTTCAGCCGTCAGCTCGAACTCCTAGTGGAGCAGCACAAGAGCTACCCAAGTATCGTGACCTGGGTGAGTCGTTGTAGAGTGCATGAAATAGAGGCACCATTCTGACTCGTTGCAGGTGATATACAACGAAGGCTGGGGCCAGCTGATCCAGGGATATCCGGAATACGAGTTGACTGCACGGGTCAGGCAAATTGATCCCACCCGACTGGTGGATTCCACATCAGGCTGGTACGACCACGGCGCAGGGGATTTCAGTGTAAGTCGGCTTCCGACGCGCGAGGCCAAAGACTAAACGGGCCAGGACAATCACCACTATGCCAGTCCGCAATGCGGCACGCCATTCTATTCCATCGAATCGAGCCCGTACGATCCCAGCCGGGTTGGCATGCAAGGCGAATTCGGAGGTATTGGACAAAATGTGTCTTTGACCCAGTAAGCGCTGTGTTGGACACCACCACGGAGAGCTGAAGTACTTACACTACCGTTAGTCTCTGGAATGTGCCTCAAGCAATCAACTCAATCAACCAGACATACGAGATGGAAACGACCATAGAGACATGGAACTACCGTGGTCACGCCCTGCTAAGCGAGATTCGGGAGCAGATCCAGCGTTTCGCCTGCAGCGTGGGAGTGTGGACGCAGACCACGGACGTGGAGGGGGAAGTCAACGGTCTGCTAACATATGACCGGAGAATGCTCCGAACGGATGAAAAGCAGTGGAAGGCGGATATCCAAGGTCTTTATGATGCAGCCGCAGCGCGAAGCAATGCCGCCATGCCGACTAACGAGTAGTGGTATAGCAGGCTAGTGTATATGGATAACATATTTGGAGCCGCGCGAATAGCCTCGTAGGGCGAGTCCTGCGCCAGTGACATGTTCACTTCGGCCGCATTTTCCCCGTCACCTTGGGTGCCTTATTGATGATACCGACTTCCTCTTGTGACAGGTTGTGTGAAGGAATGCATCCTTATCCTAATGCACATTCATACTCGTCGACGCTGACCCGTTGGTTCAACAACTCGATACAATAATCTAAACACGCCGCCTGAATCGGGCTTAACGTGAATGGCTGCGGTTCAATCTGGCTCTGGCTCTGGCCCTAGCTCTGGCTATGGCTAGGGCTATGGCCGGGCTGGTCCCCCTGGGTATGATCCTCTCTGCGCCCATCATCGGCTATGGCTAATGCGGCATGTTCTGCGGACCGGTTCGATGCGCCTCCACGCGATTTAAATGGCCGACCTGTCCCGTGGTCCGCAGGCTCGCCCGGCCTAATTCCTGCGTCGCGTCCCATATCGCCCGGGCTCCCTGCTCGGGACCGCGCTACGCCTCCATTTCTAGCGGGGCCACACACGACAATAAATCATCCGGCTGAATGCCCAGTAAATACACCGCCCGCCGGGCCCGCCGTAGCCATGGGTTCGCCGCGTCGAGCTCGCCAGCCTGAATCGTGGTCTCCTGGCTCTGCTGGTCGTGGAACGCCCACTCGACCTGCTGGACTAATCGGCCGGCTGTATCGGGGGGTGGAGTCGGCTTGGGGGAATCGTTCGCTTGGGGGCGCTGCACCTGGATATAATGGGACGCGGGCCCCTGGGTGAACATTCGCTGGCATATAACCTGGGTCATTGATTCTTGGATCTCCCGCTCGCCATACGCGGCGAATGGGCCCTGTGGTCGGCCCGGGAATGCGGCCCATTGATGCTCTTTTCGCTAATGATTCTTCATTTTCCCTATACTCCTGCAAATATATCGACATCGGCTGGGTTGACGTATACATAACCACCCAGTCTGGGGCTCCCTTAACCCTGCTATCGGGCGCTGCGCCGTCGCGGGCACCCTTACCTCCTGATCGGGGTTCTGGGCTATGTCGTCCCATTGCTGTACTGCCTGGGTGATCGGAGTTGCGATGCGATGGGCGAGCCGGTGGTACGGACCCTTTAAATGTGATAAAACCTCAGTGGGGCGAACGGCATGTTGGCATCGCTGGCAAATCACGACCCGATATTCGCGTGATCGTGTAAATATCTGGTTTCCATGATGTGTCTCGCGTTCTCGTACACATGGGGTAAAACCTGGGGGAATACTCCTAATCATCCTGGCCGGTCGCCCCTGACAATGGTGGTGTTTCGGACCTTCGCGATGATTGGCTGAGTCGTTTTCTTTTAACCCTTACGATGTACCATTCTCACTTAATCTCCTAATTTCTCGCTACTCTGTACAGCCAATGGCTATTTAGCTCAACTCAGACCAATGTCAATAGAACAGCCGATGAGTCAGGCAGGTCGATACCGAGCACCCCATTCCTGATCCTCCTTATTTCTGTCGCGGGGTCGACGTTAACTGGCTTTCCTTCCTTGAGGTCATAGTCATACGAGACGCCGCTAAATGTGACATGATCTATAGAGTCGCTTCCGGGCGCAATCAGACGCTCGACTTTGGCACGACGAGCATTTCCGGGCACTTGGAACTTGTACTCTCGGGTAGGCCGCGAGTTGTCTCCACAGGTCTGGTTGAAAGCCTGCATGTTAAGGACGACGAGTTTAGTGAGCTCGTCCCCGTGATAGATAGCGTATGCCGACTCCGTGTCCTCTAATAGGGGGATATTAACGATCCTAGTATCTTCGGAGCGGCCGAGAGCAGAGGCAACCATGATCTGGCCATAATACGGAGGCCGCGTCGCAATAGGCATCGCTTCGGTTTTAATGGGCTGCCACGAAGCATATCGGTAGTCTGTTCCTTGGTGGAAGTGAAGACGCTGGATTCCCTGTAGAATAAAATGTTAGGGCCATTTTCAGGAGCATGAAGAACTGGGAAAACATTACATGTTGTCCAGTCCATAGTGAGAAATCAACTAGCCACAGAGCACTTCCGAACACATTAGTCACTCCGGTTATTCCCTCGCCGGCAATAGAGTTCAGCTCTCCAAGGACAAAAGGATGGCCGAGGTATGCCAGTTTTTTACGGCGCTCTACCTGTCGCGCAAGATTGTTGACGATGCTCGTGTGGTTCATGAGAGTCCCTATTGATGATATCCTTAGTATGCTCCAGATAGTAGACGGGCTTCAAGGCCATACCTTGAAGAATATGAGCCGCAGGCGGGTTTGGGGGCGAGTTAACTCCCATATAACTTTTGGAAAGGTCAGCATTTAGGATCAACTGTTCTTCGGGACAAAGGCCTACTTGTGGAAGCCAACTTCTCTAGCCAACTTCTTTGCGTCATATCCGAGACTATAAATCTCTTCTGCAGTATAGGCGGGGTCCAAGTAGTCCGGGTAGACGATAAAGGTGGGAGCTATAAAGCCCAGGTCGAGATCAGGGCAAGCTCTCTCGACCGCAGCTTTAACCGCTACAGACTTGTGGTTCCATTCAGCCACATAGTCCTGGGCGGAGTAACTAGCGGGACGATATCTTTGCGGGTCCATATTCCACTCGTTACCGATCTCGAGGAGATCTAATTGAGAGCCAATGGACGTACACGCTGCCGTAGCAGCACGTGTAAGGCGCTCAATCGAATCGTTTTGGGCCATATTTAATCCATGAATAAATTCAACCGCGCCTAGCGTGTGATACGACTCGAAAAAGCTTGGCCCATAGCTGATTTGGCTTGGCTGATCATCGGTTGGATCGTTATAGATGCGCTCGATGGTTGCTTTTTGATTAGGGAAATAATTGGCATGGTCCCTAAAGTAGCAGCCTATATTAGTATATCTTGCTAGATGCCTATTGCGAGGAGTAAGCATACTGGGAAGTCCCGCCAACCCTAACTTTGGGATGTACTCCCGTAATCTTCTCGAAGTTTTCAAGCAAGTTTCTCGAAAAGCTATTAGGGTGTGACTTATTCCCCGCGTAATCAGTGAAAAAGGCAAATTCAATGGAAACCGATTGCAAGTCGTTAGGAACTGGGGTGCTATCCTGTGGGAGACGAGGAATAGCTATAGGATGAAATAGCTGGCCGTGCCCCTGTTGGAGCAACAGGGCAGAGGCCAACGACACAGAGAAGCCGCGAAACATCGTGAGCACCAGTAGGCAATGAGCAAGCCGACTTT
Source organism: Aspergillus sp. HF37 (assembly GCA_003698115.1). Classification (NCBI taxonomy): domain Eukaryota; kingdom Fungi; phylum Ascomycota; class Eurotiomycetes; order Eurotiales; family Aspergillaceae; genus Aspergillus; species Aspergillus sp. HF37. The sequence goes on along the minus strand of RAQS01000225.1, from coordinate 8,742 downwards.
TCTGCTTCTCCTTGAGGTTCTTCCTCGCTATTTATCTTTCGACTCTCCCCTCCGTTGCAACTGTCGGCATTTGCTTATCGGCGTTTGCTAATTGAGTGTTGTCCATATCGGCTAGAACTATCTTTCCCCACATTATGACTATGATATCCATATGGACAACGTGGGGAATGTTCGCCGAGTCGGTAGGTGGATCCAGGTTGCACTAGATATCCTAGTATTTTCGGGGAAGCTGTGGGGTGGATGTGGAGGGAGTCGATGCGGAAAAAAATACGGGTAACTACGGAGTAATTGTGGGTGACGACGGAAAAGACACGGTTGTGCGTAGTCTTTAGATACTAAAGCGTGGTCTTTCCGCGCTGCGCGTTGGTGCCTTAAATATTCTAGGCAGACTATACTCAGTTTGTTCTAGTGCTAATTATGTGAGTTATAGTTATTAGGGCACTTTTATACACCTAGCGCGTACAAGATGAGCAGATAAGAACATATAAAGCTAGTATATAGCCTCGTAGGTCTATAATATGATATGCCTTTATTTATAGACTAGAAGTTTTCTGTTTATCTCCTAGGACTTTTTTAAGCCTACTATTTACTCAATATGCCTTAAAATAAGATATTATCCGAGGACGTCGATTAGAATGCCTTTATTTAGTAGCCTAATAGTAAAATAGAAGGTGATTTCACGGAGGTAATAAAATATCACATACTTATTGTGAAGCGAAATTTTTAAATATATTACGTTTTCTCTTTCCGTGAATGCTATTGTTAATTTAGTGTTTATTCTAGATTCTCGTCCAAATTGGACCCGCTAAGCTACGAATACTAGATTAAAAATATCACGCTATAGCTAATCGAAGGTTTCTTGCGCTAGTATCTCGATGTATATAATGTGAAATGTTAGTCTGGATTCGTGGTCTTCGCGCGATACTTTAGGATCTTCTAGTGCAAAGAGATGGATAGCCTCTTTCCTTACGATCTCAGACGCAGGATGACAAGGGCAGGTTACTACCCATCCATCATGAATTCTAGAAACTAACTTAATTAGCTGGTATGCACCTACCTCGACGAGGATTACGACGACTGGGTCGAAAATCATCCTGAAGAGGTGGCCTCCAGCGTGGCAGCTGCGTCGAGTACTCCAGCTTCCTCCAGTACCCCGGCCTCCAGCGCATCTGCCACCCCTCTGACCTGCAAACCATAGTAAGCGTTGGCTCCTGGAACTCGATATATGCACCGATGCTAACATAGTGCAGTTATTCTGCGAGTAGCACGAACGGTGACCAGTGCGAATGCTCGAACGGAATGGTCTCACGCAGAAACCCCGACGGCTCGTGTCAGCTCCCGTAGTGAGTTCGCCGCCTTCCGCATGACTGCCCACAAGTGGCAGTAATCATGGGGGCGGGCGTTGTCTGAGGTACGAAAGACGAGCTTGAGTCGATCAGGTTCCACGTTGGCCCGAATCGGCAGATCCAGGACGGAATTGCATGTATACTCGGCTAGATATTGCCGTATTGGGCCTGTATAATAGCTACCGTGCTGTATTTATTTTCTTGTAGTCCACTCTTCCTAGTGGATACTGTAATTTGACCCTTGAACCAGACCTCGGGAAACTGTAATCCTTCCCTAATACGATTTAGCCCGCCTCCTGCACGTCATGTCTAACCTAAGTATAGTAGAGCCGTGAATTTGGCCCCCTCCCTTCCTTTGATTCAGCCTTCGCTGATCTTTTCAGGCAGCGATCAAATACCCAAACGGCAAGGTGCGAGGCACAAGAGGCAGTGAGAAGTGGTTATAGGGACTGGCTGAATCCCTTCTACCGTATCCCGTTCTGCTCGCCATCCTTGTAGAAATTCAACACGCCGGACACCATGTGGGCATCTCTACAATTTTCTGGGTGGCCGCAACCATGGCCGTCGAGCATTATCGTATGTAAAAACCCTCATTACTGGAGCCCTCGCTGACTGGCGCATGTCCAGCTCTCGGAGTCAATTTTGGGATGAAATACATGTACGATATACGCAGATGAAATCGCCCGATGGCTAACATATTGCTCCTAGCACGGCTGCCTACTTCACGGCCTCCAACGACTCAGTGCCAGTGGTTCTGCTCGAAGGATCGCAAGCGTACAGAAACCACGTGGGGAAATTGATAGATGACTCCCAGAAAAGAATGCAAGAAGACCTTCGCGCCCACTGATACTCCCACGATAGCTGACCGCTGCCAGGATACTCCATCAAAAAGTCTATATCCAAGACGACGGCGACTACATCCTAGCGCCGCCGGAATACCACGGGTACAGCGACAGTGACCGCAAGATCATCACCGACATCCTCCAGCAGGTGACTGACACCGCGGCTCGCGCAGTTGGCCATCCTATCGACGTAAAAGCCGCAAGCATCCCGACGGGCCTTGACCGCATCGCGAGGGAGCACCTTGTGAGCACGATTATGAAGGCAGACGCAGTGCCGGCACTGACCGATATATGGCAGGTGTTGGATTTCCTCAATGTTGCTCGGTGGACGTATAATCTGGATACGTCCGAGGCACTGGGACACGCCGACTCGTTCGACCTCGTGGACGGCCCGCTGAATATCGTCGTCTATGTGGACTACAATTCACGCGCGCTGGATATGTGGACGGCGGACGTTGTCGAGTTTGGTGTCGACTCGCTCGATGCTCCGCACAATCAGGCCCATTACCCCGAGCTGGGTTTGTCAAAGGTAGACCCGGCAGGCGAGGCTGTTAGTCTACCAGCACTGTCCTTCTTCCCTGAGTTTCAGAAGCTGACCAGTTTATGTCCCTAGGACCAAATATCGCAGCGGATCCAACAGTTCATCGATCAGTTAATGTCGTCAGAAGACGGGCCGCATGTACGAGCCGTTATTGTGAGCGGCGAGGCTTCAACGTCAGCTATGGACGGCGTCCGCCACGCAGTCGCCGAGGCTCTTTCTGAGAGCAGGAAGTCTCTGATTCGCGACCAGATCGACCCTCTTTTCGTGGGTGCTGTTGGAGCTGCTCACCGAGCGCGGACGTTTGTCGAGAAGGCGGAATTATGGGCGGACGATGATGATCATGACCATGATCATGGGCCAGTCTATAAACATGACGAGCTTTAATCCCCAACTCAGTAAAATAGTGTTTTGGAGATAGATTTATATAACTGCGGATCCCGGACTTGCCTTATAAGCCTGACGCCATCATCCACTCCTCGATGTCTGGACTGTAAGTAGCTGGACCAGATCTAGAACTTCTCACGCCAACGGCAGCAGCGTGCCCAATTGCACGCCTCCAATCTACCATCGCATCATGCCATTACCTCCCGTTAAGCAATGGGCCCCGATCGGCGTGTTCCAAGCATGGCGTCGCATCAGACCGGTTGGCCTCGTTCAGAGACCACCTGGGCCATCGAGGTCCAACAGCGTCGTCAAGCATACGAAACTTCGACTTGCTACCGCTGCAATCAATCACGGAGAGAATTTTGCCGAAAGGATGGCGTTATCAGGTCACCTTTTCGATTTCAATACGGAACAACAGGTTGATAAGGCAATGGAGGTTTCCGATGAGATTGATCTGGAAGATTCGGACCTAGAGGAGTACGAATGTTTATATGCTAGGACAGAGCGACTCGCGAGACCATCCAGATATTGTGAAGAGGATTTGCCTCTGTCTTCAGCTCACAGTCGAGGAATACTTCCTTGGCTTAAGAAGATGCACCTTGAATCGTACTTACGAGGTCTTATAACTCATTTCAGACGGACTTCAGATATTTAATTTAGCTATTCACCCCTATTATAGCTACGGAGCTCAGGCACCTCTAGGCGGCACTAACAGCTTTAATTCAGAGGTCCAAGCGTATACTAGTACTAGTCTAGTAGTATGGCCAATATTATTTAGTGTTATGGGTTCAGCGCCTGACACCCGAACCCTAAGGTTAATCTCCGTACTCGGTACCTCGTTCTCTACTCCACACGTCCCGTACGCTATAAGGCCCGACCCTTAGAATTATTATTCTCCCGCGCTTAATCACTTGGCTGATGAACCACGTGACAAATCATGTGACTTCAACTTAGCATAAAACCATTGGCCTCCCTGAGTGGAAAAGGCCAGTGAACAGTTCCTCGTACAAATTACTATGTACTGTTGTTCCAGCTAGTTTTACCTCGTTCAGCACACAATCTCCCCAGCATCCTTACACAAAGACAAGCGAGTAGCGTGAGCACGTTATACTAGACGCCGCTACATCCCACAATGTTACCGCTTGCCAGTCGAAGCGTGCCTCTCCATTAGTGGTGCCACTTCGGTAGTCATTTGGGAACGCGGATTTAGTGTCCGAAGTCGAGTGGAATAAAACTTTTACGGGTGTGAGTCGATGACGACATGTCTTTTAATTCTAGAATTCAGAGGTCATTTAACGTCACCCAATGGCGCTCCTTCCTGACCTGAGTACGGAACGAATGTGCTTACTATCTTATCGTCTGATATCCCTAAAACGGCCAAGATCAGAGATGAGTTACAGAAAAGGGTTCGGATGTGCAGACCCAAGGCATTTAACGGAACCTGCCTTTGCCACCTTGTTTTCCGTCTCCCTTCTTTCTCAGTTCTGCTATCTTCAGCTTTCCCTATGTTTGTTTGCTGTGAAGAGCTCCGTCGGCTTCCTTCTCGAGATCTCTTATGCAGATTCCAAGTGCCTCTAACTATTCCGTCCGGCTTACCCTAAACCTCAGACGACGTCAGCGTCCGATGTCTGGTGGGTCTGGTCCGTGTCTTGTCAGTGCGCCAAAGCGGCCGAAGCTTTCTGTTCCTGAAACGCGGCCTAGCCTAGTGGGTCGAGGTGCCGTCCAGCCTCCATCGTCTGCAACGGCCGAGATAGATTCAGAATTAATCTTCAGAGAAAGAGTGGTGCATCGTATCTTTCCCGTTTAGTGTCACTCCATGTTTCGGGCACTGCGCTCTTTAATATCTTTAATAGCCAGACCTATTCCATGTGCCTTCAAGTTGCCATGGGCAGGATCGGTTTTTATCTGTAGCCCGGACGTGCCAAGGATCGGCCTCTAAAGTCACCCACCTTGTCTCTATATATGGAGCCCTCTCGCCTAGCACTAATGGCCAGTCCCTGCCATATTCCACATTCACCCCACGTGTGGTGCTCATGGTATTCTGTTAAGATGGCTGTGATACTCTACGACAAAGTTTCCTGACATCAGCTCTCCTTGTTTGCCGCACCAGAGTGGATACGTCTGCTACACGCTCGCAATCTTAAAGCATAGCCAGGTATAAATATTTGTCTTCTCCCTAGGCGACTTAAGGAGGTATAACTCTCGTTTGCTTTACTATCCACTGCAACCGTTGCCAACTCCAACAATCACCATCAACATGCAGTTCTTCATCGCAGCTCTGGCCTTTGTCGGCTCTGCCGTCGTCCCTACTCTCCCTCTATTCTTCCCACTCCTAGCTCGTCGACTCCAGTCTCGTCGACTCCAGTCTCGTCGACCCCAGTCTCGTCGACCCCAGTCTCGTCGACCCCAGTCATTTCGACCCCAGTCTCGTCCACTCCGGTCTCGTCCACTCCGGTCTCGTCCACCCCGGTCTCGTCCACCCCGGTCTCGTCCACCCCGGTCTCGTCGTCCTCTACGGCACCCGAGCCGGAGTGCAGCGTCGACTCCGACGGCGACAGCGGCAACCACTACGGCTGGTGCAAAAACGCCAAACACTATGGCACCTACAAGAACGGCAAGAGCGGCGATGCCGACGACCTTGGCCCCAGCGAGGAGAACTAAATGCGCCGTATACTCGCCATTTAATCTCAATGGATGCATCGCCGCCTCCATAGTGCTTTCTCACACCCTCAGGAAGCAATATGGATGCTGTCATTCGTTTATATCACGATGCATATGCATTGAATAATTGTATATGTTTTATTGAACTCATAGCTCCCATTCGTCCCCTGCTACGAGCGGATTGTTAGGCAAAGGTTTGGAGAAATTGATTCGTTTCAAGACATATCAACCGAAATTGAAGTTTGTAAAGTTGAGACGCGTAGATCTGCATTCTATATCCAAACAGCCTCGTCTTAATGTTTCCCCAAAGAAATAACACACTTTATCAAATCTGCCGGCTTGGAAAGAACAGTCTTTAGCGCCTTTTCCGCATCACGCAGGTCGAATATTTGCGTCACAAGCTGCTTCAGCGGCACCTGCGCACTTTGAACCAAACGAATCGCCGTCGGAAAGGTATTCGCATATCCCCACACAGCCAACAGATCAATCTCCCTCGCAGCAGCAGCTCCGATTTGAAGACTCTGCATCGGACTGCCCATGCCCACGAGAACAGCCTTCCTACCCGGCGCGGCACAGTTGATCGCAATGTTGCAGCACGATTCCACACCGGTACATTCAAAGACAATATCAGCTGCGCCAGACCCTTCACTCTGGATGATCTCCCTCGCGATCTGTTTCGCAAAGTCCTCTTTCAGATCCTTCGCTCTCGCCGGATCAATCATATAAGAAGCCGTCGCAACCGCTCTCTGCGCTCCGTTCCTCCCAAGCGCAAAACCCAATCTCGCCTGGTCAATATCCGCGATGACAACCCTCGACGCACCCGCACTCTGCGCCAAACTAGCACACAACAGACCGACAGCACCAGCACCCAGCACTAGAACAGACTGCCCAACACCCACCCCAGACCTTCGAACAGCGTGCAACGAAACAGAAAGCGGTTCCAACAGAGCCCCCTCCTCAAATGAGATGTTATCAGGTATCTTGTGCACAAAGCCAGCAGGATGGTTATACAGCTCCTGTATTGATACCTGTACGGGAGGATCTGCGCTCGCAGACCCGGTGAACAGCAGCCGAGGACAGACATTATACCGACCAGACTTGCAGACCTCACATTCCCTGCACGGTCGCTGCGGTTAGATGGCCATGCGGTCGCCGACTTGGAAGTGCTGGACGTTGTTGCCCACAGCCACGATCTCGCCGGCGGCTTCGTGGCCTGGTACGAGTGGTTGCCGGACGACGAACATGCCGTTTTTGCCAGCTTGGTAGTAGTGCATGTCTGTGCCGCAGATTCCTGTGGCGCGGATGCGGATTTGGACTTCGTCGGGCTTAGGTGAGGTGGTGGTTCTTGTTTCGATGCGCATGTCTTGTGCGCCGTGCAGGACGGCGGCGGTATGGGTGTCGGCCATCATTATGGTACTCTGAGTGACATGCAGATAGAAACAAGGTTTATTTTTGGAAGTGAAGGAACATCTATTTGGGTCTTGTTTGGCACATATGAAGGGACTTGAACAAGGGAAGTACTATACGAGCATACGGCTATATGAGTTACTAACGACATGCCCATGCGATGTTGAACTCAGAAGGCACCAAGCTCCCTAATCTTCCGGTTATTGTTGACTATTTAATCGGTTAGATTCATGGCGTTCCTCCATATTGGAACCTACTCTACTCACTCTCCCCGTCCAGCATGGAGACCACCCAGCATCTCGCCCCCAGTCATAAAAGCGCTCGCCTGACTTAGCAAATAAACAGCTGCCCCCTTGAGATCAGCACGATCACCCATCCGCTTCATTGGCGGCTCAGACACAAGGATCGACGCCAGATCTGGTCTAGTCCGCGCAATATCAAACATCATGTCCGTTCGAATATACCTAGATTGTCAGGCCACATTTTCATCCTCAAGAGAACAGAGTAACCCACCCTGGAGAAATACAATTCACTCGAATCCTGTGCCGTGCCAGCTCGACAGCTAGCTCTCGTACAAGCGACAGAACGGCGCCCTTGCTGGAGCAGTAGTCGCTCACAAACTGTCCCGTACTGGCACGATGAGCCGCCACAGATCCGATCATGACGATGCTGGATGTGGTATTCTCATCATTATGCTGGCCAACCATGTGCCTTGCGGCGAGTTGTGCCGCGTAATACGTTCCCAAGACGTTTATGTCGAGGCAACGCTTGACACTCTGCCATGGCCTCTCGAGAAAGGGTTGGTCAGGACAAACCCCAGCTGCTGTGATGCTGTTGCGGTTAGGAAAGCTCTCAACACAGGTTCAGCCTCATACTTACCAGCCATTGATCTGTCCAAAATCCTGCTTGATCTGTTCAAAGTTATTTTCAAGTCAGTCGTAGTCTGTGACGTCGGCCCTAGTGTCAAATCAGGTGCAATTCCCTACGCCAGACCCGCTATATTCACTGATAGTACCTCGACTCCGGAGACATCTCCTTGAGCCTTTCGTAATCATCATGTGGTTGCTCTGCCGCATCAAGAATTGCAACCTTGGCACCAGCTTAAGTGGCAGCAACAGCTAACGCCAGCCCGATTCCCTGTGCACCGCCAATGTAGTTGGCCAGAATAGATCATTTCTTCCGCACTCCATGTGGGGATTCCGCACTGCGTGCGTGGCTGTGCACTATTGTTGTGTAGGCGGTGAGCAATATGAGCCCGGATTCCTCGTCTGTATAGTAGCTTCGTTCTTTCTCCCTCTGGCAGCCTGAGCTCGCTGCATCGTCCTTGCGTTGATAGCAGGTCCGGCATCCCACCGGCCAGCCTGCATCCCACATCTCTGCAGATTATGAGCCATCGATATCTACTAAAATCTCAACCCTCTGCAGATCTCGTGAATCGGCAAGCAAATTTTCGGCCTCAGAACGGTCATTAAAATCTGCCTTTAGGGTTTTAGGGTTTAGGGTTTTAGGGTTTTAGGGTTTTAGGGTTTTAGGGTTTTAGGGTTTTAGGGTTTTAGGGTTT
>RAQS01000224.1:0-31809 GCA_003698115.1 Aspergillus sp. HF37 | reverse complement strand
GAAGGTGGAGCAGGAGAGAGAGAGAGGAAGAAAAGGAAAACGGCGGGCCGGTGGAGGGGAGCGAGAGAGGTGTATGAAAATGGCAGGCAGGCAGACAGGCAGGTAAGGTAACGGTACGGTACGGTCGAGTGGCAGGCGAAAAGGAACGAACGCCGACGAGGATGCCGAGGGAGGGAATGCGGTGAACGGTTTTGATTTTATTTTTTCATTTTCAGCGTTACTTCCGATGTACCTCCGCCGGCCCTTCGGTATTCAATACGGTATTGTGACCCCGGGTAATATTACCGGTCTGTTTCCGGAGTTCCACCCAAGAAAAAAGTACGGAACGGCGTAATTTATTACTTCATGTCCCAGAGGCCTGGTAACTGCTTAAAGGGTTCTTCGGTCAGTCTTCACTTCCAGGGAGTACGTACGATATATAATTCTGCCGGGTACACTCATCTAACGGAGAGTATTCTGCGCATAGAATGCTACCTGATATCGATTTTGAATACTACTACTACGTCGCAGGACAACACAACACAGCCAGAAAATAAGACCCTTCTGGTCCTGTGACTACCCCTGCCCTTTCTCCAATTAGCCCGTATTCTTCCCGTCACTCTATCCCGATAGCAGCAAAAGATCGCCTCAATAGCATCTCTGTCCGACCTGGGTATTTTGATTGATTTAGCAGACTGGTCGCCCGCCACAGCCTGCTTCTATTCTCGCCACTCCCGGTTCTGGACTGAAACTCGGCCACGATTCCCCAGATTTGCTTATGCCGCCTCCTTTATCCTGTCTTACGTATCTGGTGACCTCTGCCGAGCCTGGATGAATGCCTGGCTATTTACCGGTATCGGTATGAGGGTGGGATTATTTGCAGTCTATTGAAGTCTACATGCATACCGGGAAGAATCCAGAACTTCCGCTGAATGCGCTGCAAATGTGTCCTGTAGCCTCCCACCATATCAATCGCCCTTCTTTCATCCACCTATCATGCGCTCCTGTCCCTGAACGCCCTGTATTAAGGTATTGGCGGCAAGACCACCTCTCCTGATTTACCGCCATTTCTTTTTATCCTCCGAGGCGCATCATCCTGGCAGATTCCCGTATTCTGCAGCGACACGACAGTGAAAGAAGTGTCACAGCTCTCTCCTAGCTGTAGTCACGCGGCGCGATTCGGCCAGCTGTCACCAGTGATTGATGTGTCTGTGTCCATTCTGCTGTCGAATCTGCCGCTGATGGATATGCGGCTGACCAGCCGGCGTGTTTGGTGATTTCTAACCGCTTGTCTTGTCGCGGGTTTGCATGCGACGGGGAAGACAACCGGCAGACAATGTACAGTCTAGACCCGAAACTTGGGGCAAAATCATCCGGGGAACTGCGATCTCTCTACCCCTGTCTCCCTGTCTCCCTGGAAGTGACACAGGCGCGCGTTTCGAGAGTCATGTGATATTCCGTGTCAGATATCCAAGAGCTGGCTGGAGTACAGATCGAAATGATCTCTCCTTTTCAGCGTGGCGGAGACTCAGAAAGGATCCTCCAGGAAGGATATCATCCGTGGTGTTGCATCTCTTGCCTCACAGGACAGGGGTCAGCGTCAGCAACGATTCTGCCGGCAACAGATTGACAACGCATCAATCGATTCATGGTGATTCCAGCGATTCTGTGTCTCTCAATCGATGCTTTCATTCAGCAGGGAGTTACGGTCTGGTCAGTTGATAGACCACGCAATAACATCGACCTCTCAGGCCGATAATCCCATGGCTACAAGACCTCCAGGTATTTGGAATCATACGGGAAAGTTGACTCCACGAGGCACTCATCACTGTCATAATTACGATTCAAGGCCAGCGCATTGCTTCCCAACTGATGTTTGTCCCTGGTGTTGGCTGGATTCTCACAAGACAGTCAGCTGGCTTCTGCACTGTTAGCTCGTCGCCAGCTCATCATAGGCAGGCTGGCAAGTAAGCTTATCCGAATCTGACTTCAGGAATGTTGTCTCCTGCTCTGCGGCCTCTTCATCGTGACATCGCGCCAGTCCAACACCTGACCTGCCCCACGGTCGACTGGGCAACTTGGGGAAATATTACAGCAAACGGACGATCTCCGGAAGACTGCACTTCGGAGAGTTCCGAGCTCGGGACCCGACGAAAGATTCAGCCCCCATTTTCATATGGAGATCGCCTTGGCCCAACGTTGTATCCCATGATGAACTAAGAAGCCGACCAACTGTCAGCCTGCAAATGGGCGACGGCGAAAGACATCCTAGATCTCCCGCAAGGACGCGAGACAAATGGTTCCCACGGCGGCTACCTGCGATTCAACCGGGTCAGGCCGGAGAGGACACACAAGGATCGGGGATGTCGATTTCCAATAGTAAGGAAACTTTCCTCCATGGGCCGGACTAGCGCAAACTCGATGATTCCCTCGTGCTGATCCCGAGGAAGGCACCGAGGAATGCACATATGCCGATGTCCATATGGATGAGGGGAAGGCGAGCCGAGGCCACCGAGCGGTGGCGGTAGCAGCAGTACGTAGCAACCCCGGACAGACTGTCTATTTTGGACAGAGCAGAGTTGTATGGAGTATTTACTTCCGTCAACAGAGGCAAACGAGCAGAATGACCCGCCGAAAGCTCTGCAAGTCACGCGTCCATGCATCACATGACGTAGGCGGGCAGATGACCTGCTGAATCAGCGGGCAATACAGCAGAATGACAGTACGATAACAGTACCAGAAACGGTTTCCGCGTTGAGCGCCGCGGGGAAGCGGGATGGCGGCGATCAACATTCGCCAGCCGCAGTTCCGGATTTCGATGCAGGTTGATGGAGGGCGACTACCGGAGTACCGGGCTTGGACGGCGACGTCGATGTGGCTGAGCTAGCAGAGCTTGGACTACCCAGTGCAGTAAAGAGGGATCAAACCGAGTCCAAGCTCTCAGGGATTAATACAGGTATTATTATTCAGAACATAGAATGCCGCGATATACCTGTATGTATCCTTTTCTCCCTTCAACAGCCAGACTGGGTCTGCTGCATCAGCCCTCATCTGCAAGGGCAACCGGGCCGCGGAAGAGGAATCCGGACACCCTATCTCGCAGGACAATTGATTAGCCCGATGGCCTCTTCCCGGTTTGTAAGGAGTACACGGACCTCTCCATTGACTGATGTTTCATTGATATCTGGCCCGGTCTCCCGTGCGGAATTCATTCACTCGGGGAAGCCTGAATCAAGGAGATAGACAGGTCGGCGGACAGGGAGTCGCATTGCAGATTCCATACCCCTTCTTTCTCTTTCGGTCATTGTACAGATGGCGCGTACTGTCTGTCTCCATGCCAGTGGCATAACAGGCGGCGCTTCTCATTTCCGTGTCGTGACTATCCAGGGGTCGAGGCTGATGCATCGTCGATCCAACGGGTCGATCTGCCGGCGGCGTCCAGATGACAGGCGTGCCTTGCTGATGGAATGGACTGGTCTGGTCTGGTCTAGGCTTTGTTTGTTGATGCTGTATTCTGTTTACAGTCTGTCTGGTACTGTATTCATGTTTTGCCTGGTTCGGGCGGACTGGTCAAGGGATGGTTTTGTGTATCTTCTACAAACCACCTCGTGCATCCAGCCCACGTCCTCGAAAAGACTTACCAACCACCATCATCAGTGCGCAAGGAAAGGGACAACAACTCCCAAATCTTGAAACAAAGGGAAATAAGCCTGCGACCAAGCCATGCCTCTGTCGACTGTCTTGTGATGCTCTACGATCGATATATCAAATCGGATCGACACCATTATCAGACGCGCGGCTGGAGATTGAGTTTCTTTTCTTTCATACTCCATAGCGTCGAGTGATCCACGCTAATGGGCCGTCGCCGTGGAGGTGTCATACAGGTCCGTGTTTCCGTGGAGGTGGCTACTGAGCTATTGGATGATGGCTCGAGGGTTGTTGCACAATGCCGTGGCTACGGAGTAGAATGGGGGATACTACTGTGGCTCATACCTCGATAATTTATGGAGTCTCTGTATTTCCACTAATTATTAGACCGCTAATTAGTCTGCAGTGGGATCTCTAATCCAAGCTAAGTAGCGTGACAATCCATCTAGAGTATGCGACGTTGCATCTCGTGATGACTGAAGCTATTGTTTAGTCTGTAGGGTTGTTGCCTTGTCTCCGTCTACGCGTACAACGGGAGAGTGACTCGACGCCGTGGCTGGTTTCTGGGAGAGTATCAAGCTACTGACCAGTCAGCCAGTATCAGTCAATACGCTTAGAAACAAAGAACCGGTACGAAACATGACATTTCATACGGAGTGACATGTCGCGACAGCAGACAGCGTGTGATAAACATACCATGGCATGCCGTCGCATCGCATGCAAAGTAGCGGTATAGGGAGAATGCCCAACGCAGCATGCAGAGCTCGACCATCCATTCTGTCACGAGAAAGGTTCCTCCCGCCCGGTTGAAATGCGGATAATCGCCCGCCGCGAACAGTCGACGGCCACGTCAATATCCAGGCACCATGTGATGGGCGAGGGCGAGCAGCTGTCGCGACATGAGGATAAGGCTGGAGGAGAGCCGGGTCTAGACCGGTCTGGGTGTTTGTGCCACTTGGGATTGATCATCTGGACAGCTGACCCTTGCCTCTCTGCCTTGTTCCGTGGATTTATGACTTAGCGCAGCCCAGATCAATCAAGGTGAATCAGGTGAATCGTCTTACGCCTCGATCTCCATTCTCGATCTCGTTCGCAAATCCTGGTTCTTCCCTTCCGTCCGTCGATTTCTATCCAACCCGCCCCATGCCAGTGCGCATTCAAACGCAGCGGCATCTGGGGATACGCAAGAGCTCTGAGCGGCTATGCGCCCGCTGCAGAATCGGGCTCCCGACCAGCCCATCAGGTGGGTTTGTCGCCATCTGAATCTAGTCGAACCCCGGCTGCAATGCACGTCTTCCCCGGCGAATGGCAGCCTGCAGTTTCTATATATTATTCTGAGGCCCATATGCAGAGACAGCTAAGGATGAAATAATATGAAGAGAAGAGAGGATACCCGAGCTCATGTATATTGGTAGCTATCGTATCTCCGGCCAGTCAAGCCCAGCTGGAAATAGCTTCCCATGTAACAACGCCAGATATTGCATATGTCCGCGTCATCTTCGACTGCCCTTCTGTGCATTCCCTGATTGCAGCCACTCCACATGCTGCGATTGGATATAGGATGCGATCGATGAATTCATATCCGTAGACATCCAAGGTCTTGATGCTAGACAAACTAGGGGCGGTAGCCGGTAACTGTATTTCGCAAAAACTACAGGAATTTCGTGAGTCACGCGTGCTACATACGGTGATATTTATTGGCCTCGTGGGCGGGATTCTGATACATGCTGGCTTGTCCATGTACATCGAGTTTCGCGGAGTACAGCCCTATATCCCCCTATATCGACACCGGAAGCATACTTTAAAGGGCAGATTTATGGTCATTCTTGTAATATTCCGGCTTATTAAATATTCCTGGAAGTGTTTTTTCGTGATTTTTATGTAAATTTTCGCAAGTAACATGCTCGAAATCGAGATCGTTCAATTGTATATCCGGGACTGCGCAGAATCAGATGAAGAAACTTAGCATCTACTATCAACAGCGCGACTGCCATTGCTTTACTAAGAATATCGCATGGTAGAATCCAGATATTTTTATGTCCAGAATCGACAACCACATGCCTATAAAACCAGAGCAATGCCCTACGACCCTGCCCTAGCCCTGACACTAATCCTTTTCGGAACAAACCCACGTGACGATAGACATTCCTCATCAGGAATCTCCATCTCTACCGTCCACATCCTACACCATAGCCAACCCAGGAGCCAGCGATTCCACCGCCAGACCCAAAATGGATCTCCGACAGCTCTCCCGCATGGATCTCCCGGCCACGGCGGACATGCACGTGCATCTCCGCCAGGACAGGCTGATGGAGCTGGTTGTTCCGTATATCCGGCACGGAGGCGTAGACACTGTTTTCGTGATGGTATGCGGTCCCGCCATAGGCTGCTGCTACCATTCGGCAACTGGCTAACTGCTAGCCTCTAGCCTAACCTCCAACCGCCCATCACATCAGTCGCCCAGGCCCTCGAGTACAAGGCAAAGCTACAAGCCCTCGAGCCCAACGTCACGTATCTGATGTCCCTCTATCTCAACATAAGTCCCCCATTCTCCCGAGAGAGATAGAAGGTAGCTAACCAGAATGACCAATTTACACCGCCGTGACTCCCGAGACGATAGCCGAGGCCAGTGACGCCGGAATCTGCGGCGTCAAGGTGTATCCGCAGGGCAAGACCCAGTTGAAACCTCTCATTTGGAGGACGCTGTCACTGACCAAGATCCTACAGGCGTAACAACCAACTCCGCCGCCGGTGTGTCCACCTACGAAGACTTCTTCGCCGTCTTCGCGGAGATGGAGAAGCGCGATATGGTGCTGAACCTGCACGGCGAAGTGCCCAGCACCTCGCGCGAGGGCATCACTGACCTCAACGCCGAGGAAGAGTTTCTGCCGACGCTGAAGATGCTTAATGAGCGGTTCCCGAAGCTGCGGATTGTGCTGGAGCATTGCACGACCGAGGCTGCGTTGAATGCCGTTCGGTCGTGTAGCGAGAGTGTGGCCGGTGCGTTGTCCTATCCCCCGGGGTTTGACCCAAATATAATTTCTAGCGTAGATGGTAGACGTGGGAGGCTAACTGATGCGATGACAGCCACGATCACCGCGCATCATCTCTACCTGACCGTGCAGAACAAGGAGGATCCGCTTGCATTCTGCAAACCCATCCCGAAGAAAGCGTCGGATCGGGATGCCTTGTTGAAGGCTGTTTGTGGCGGCGAGTCCAAGTTTTTCTTGTATGCTGTCTTCCTGTCTGCTCTACATACCATCCTCCCCGACTAACTCCCCCAGTGGAAGCGACAGCGCCCCTCACCTTCTCCCCTCCAAGCGCGCAGAAAAGGCCCCTGCCGGAGTCTTCACGCAGCCGTGTGTGACGCAGTATGTTCTGCTTGCGCTGGAGGAGGCGATCGAACGGGGCTTGGTCAGTTCCGACGAGATTACGCAGGAAAAGGTGGGGAATTTCCTCAGCCGCTTTGGAAGGCGGTTCTACAAGCTCCCCGAGTCGGAGAATCGGATCGTGCTTGAAAGGAAGGGCGACAAGATCCCGGAGACTATCAAGAGTCAGGACGGGAGCACCGAGGTTGCGTTGTCGAGGGGCGGTGATGGGGGTGTGTTTAGCTTGAGTTGGAAGAGTGCTTAGACCGGTTTATCTAGACCTGTATAAAGAGAGGCGCAGTCATCGTCTTCATTCGCTTTGCTTTTCTATGTATGGCGCATTCTACATGGCACAAAACTGGTGTAAGGATTCCATATGTTCGCAACGCCAAATGAGTAGCAGGTTACCACGCAGCAACCAAATGGACTGGTATAAAACATCTAGAATCCTTGGTCATATTCGTCGTCGCCAGAGATGATGACGTTGTTAATCTGTCGCTCGTTAGTAAAGCCAGAGCGCCCGACGCGGTGACTTACCTTAAGGACCATGCGGCATAGCTGGGTCGCAAGCAGAAGCTGCTGGCGCTTGCCAATTAGAGGATCGATGGCGAAATGTTCCTTCATATCTGCAGGCTGTTAATGCAATCCATGACCCTGAGGACACCACATACCGTTACTTCCGGTCATCATGCAGTCCACACCCAGTCTGGAGCTGTTCTCCTTGACTTGGCGGGACTTGATCGACGCAAGCGTCTCAATTGGACTCAGGCCGGAGTTTTCAGCAAGCGACATGGGCACAGAATCCAATGCATCGGCGAAAGCCCGCATAGCATACTGCTCAATTCCGGGACTCTGAAGAGAAACGATCAGACTAGTCCTTGAAGATTCATGCCCAACCTACCTTAGAAGCGGCCTCTTCAACAGCAAGAGAGCAAGTGATCTCAGCAGCACCTCCACCATATACAACCCGGTTGTCAGTCACGAGGTTGCGCACAACGCATAAGGCGTCGTGTAGGGATCGCTTTGCTTCGTCGATGATCTGAAGTAATCAGTCTCCTGCAATTCAAAAGACCCAGAAAACCTACCATCTTATTGCTTCCTCGCACAAACACAGTCACCGCACGACTGTTTGCGCACTCTTCAATGACAAGCATCTTCTCCCGGGTCGTCCCAAAAGTCATCTCTCGGACGCAACCGGCGGTACCCAGCTTCTCTGCCTTCAAGTCCTCGAAGCGCGGAACGATCCGGCCATTCGTAGCGATGGCAATCAGCTCGATCTCGGGCCCACCAACCCACCTAACTGCAGGCAAATTGTTCTGCAGAAGAAGGTGGTTTGCCTCGTCATCAAATCCCCACTGGCAGATGGCGAGATTGGCACCCGCGTCCTTCAGCTGCTGGATCATTTCCGTAAACGTTTCCCTCTCGTATTCCTGCAGTCGCTTGAATTCCTCGACCGATGTGATATCAAGCTTGTGCTTCGTCTTCGGCTTCGGCGGTTCGAACGGGCAGGTCAGAATTGCCAACTTGGCATCCCTGACCTCATCGGGCATCTGGGCATGGGAGAAGTCTTTGTCCATGATAACGCCCTTCACAAGGAGAGAATCCTCAAGCGCACCTCCAACCTTGCCATCGACCTTGATCAGCTCGAAGTCAACGTCTTTGCGTTCGAGGTCCGCAACCGAGAGGACTGCATCGACGGCGATTTGCGCGAACTGATCATGAGCCTTGGAAACACTACGACAGGTCAGTATTCTCAATCGGCAAAACAGAAGGGTGAAATACATTTTGCTCCCCAAGCTCGTCTTCGCGACCTTCCGCAGATTCTCGGTATCGTCCCTTGTGAACGGGATTGCGTCGCTGGTCTTATCGAGATGCGAAACAGCGATATCACACGCTTGGTCGTAGCCATCTGCAATACGAATGGGATGGATGCCTTTATCGATCAACTCAGACGCCTGCTCCAACATGGCCGCAGCCAGAACGACGACGCCTGTTGTTCCATCACCGATTTCCTGGTCCTGGGATTTCGAAAGCTCGACCATGAGACGGGCGACGTTGTTTGTAATCTCCATCTATACGCCAGCAATTAGTAATGGCCTCGAGAGATTCAATCGAAGCGTGACGACCAACCTGGGACAGAATGGTGGCTCCATCGTTCGTGACAGTAATATCACCATCCGGGGAAATCAGGATCTTATCGAGACCGCGGGGACCCTATAAAATTAGATATGGCCCAAGCCAGAGGCGCCTATCATACCAGCGAAGTCTTGACGACGTTGGCAACGGTCTTGGCAGCGACAATGTGCGACTTAATGGCGTCGGTGCCGTGCTGTCTCTTCTTCTTGCCCTGGCTGAACGGTGAAGTCGATCAGCTGCGTGCCCAGCGCCCCCCTTAGAGACGGATATTGGACGTACTCTCGAACAACAATGAACGGACGTCCCTGTTCGTCCTTCAGCACAGACGCTAATTGGATGTCAGCGGTCGCGGACTCGCAGTATGAGCAGGAGTCGAAGCCCACCTTGAGATAGATCAAGCTCTGAGGAGACAGTCAGTTGGTATCCACCAGGCAATCGTGAGGAGGGGCATGGACGTACGCATCGCCATATTGACGAATTCTGCCACCAGGCAGAGGAGACGGGATAGTACTGAAAGGGAGAAGTAGACAGGCAGACGGAGAGAGGACAACGAGCAGAACTGCTGAACAGGATGCAGAGAAGGGGATGATGGGCAACTGGACACAACAATCTCTGGCAGGAGAGAAATTCGGGCGGTGGTCCCAAGGCGGTGAGAGCCCTAGTGAGCTGGTTGCCCAAGGCGGTTTAGCGCAAGTCGCCGTCCACGCGCTTCCCTTCGCGCTTCTCTCTTTGTGCCTCATTGCCGGCGCTCCAGTGCTGCCCTCCGCATCTCTACTCTTCAATTGTCCTCTCTACTACCTTAGCCAGTCTGCCCGGGCCCATCCTCACCCACGATCGCCTCATTGCTTTCTCGACTGCTCGGCTACGCCCCTGCTCCCTCCAACACCATGCCTCGTGAGCGACCCTTTGCACCCCGTCCTCTCCTTGACTGACCATTGTGGTTAGCCCCGGTAGAAGACGTCTCCGATGATGAGTCGACTGGTGGCTCCATCCCTTATGACAACAACGACGGACAGGGTGATGCGACGGATCAACAAGCCAACGATGGGAGTGACGAAGAAGAGGTGTAAGTGAGGATGCGACGGCGCAGATATTCCCCGTGCGCTGACTGGAGCAGCTTCGTCGTGGAAAAAATTATAGGGCATGATTTCGTAAGGGTAGGATTTTATGATTCGCACCCATTGCGCCTGGCTCCTGGCTAATGATGCGACAACAGGGCAAGCTCTACCTTCAAGTGAAATGGAAGGGATACAACGATCCTAAAGATCTGACGATGGAACCTGAAGAAAATCTGATGTATGTGACCGCCCTAGCCGTGAATCCTGACTTTCGCTTACCGCAGCCGTGAAGTGAGGGGGCGAAGGAAGTCGTCGACGAATACTATCGCGCACAAGGAGGTCGCCCTGAGAAACCTACGAAGAAACGGAAGTCGCAGACAGAGACCAAGCCAGCTGCCGGAGACGCTGAGTCCACGAAGCGCAGAAAGTCAAAGGGGGCCACTGGGACCGAGACGCCAGAGGGCGAGGAACTCGCGGACTGGGTTCCAAAGGGCAAGAACTGGGAAAATGACATCGCCTCCGTGGAAACTGTTTCGCGCGAGCCTTCGGGGGAGCTGTCTGCGTTCTTGATCTGGAACAATCGCAAGAAATCCAAGGTTTCGATTGAGACGTGCCATCGGAAGTGCCCAATGAAGGCAAGTTCTCGGTCATTGCGTGTTTGCAATCGCGGTACTGACCTTCATCTAGATGCTTAAATTCTATGAAGAGCACCTGTATGCCGCCCAACTCGGAAAGTCACGGTGTGTGGTCGCTAACAATTACTTAGGGTGTTCAAGGACGGTTGAACTCGCATTCCTCGCTGCTTTAAAGCCATTTGCCCGACTGGCTTTGTTTATTTTGCACCTACCTGCTTCGTGGTCACCATTTCGATTGCGTTCTGAGGGTTTGTTGCGTATGGGTCCTGGTTCGCGTGAGTTGATACGACGCCGGCGGCGTGCAACTCGCCTGTAATCTAGTTCATTCTATTCATGCTGGACCTTTCGTAACCGAAAGAGAAAAAAAAAGAAAGGGCCAGGGAATATCAGCGTGTCATAATAATTGCAGTTTTCAATTTTGTCGTATTATTTTGCTTTTTACGAGCACTTTGCTACAATCCTGTGTTTATACTGTACAGGTTACGCCTGAAGTCTAATATCATGTCTCAGTGCCAGCAGCCCTAGCCAGGCTAAGGTACTCCCATCTTATGTTGAAGAACGTCCCATGCTTGTCCAACAACCGCCCAATACTTCGGGCATCATTCCCCTCGATGCACTTGTCGTCTTCCGGCGTCCACACCCCTGGCATGTTGGACGGAATCCCTTTCCCCGAGACTATACTGCGCAGAACATTATCCGCCAAGGAAGGGTTCATACTCGTGCAGCGCAAAGCCTCAAGCACTTGCTCCGTACTTCCAATCGAGAGTCGAGCATCGATCCATTCGTCGAGATCGGCGCTCTCTTCTTCGGGCTCTGGGCTCGACGGCGGAAAAGGAAGTTCGAGAAAAAGGGAATCCACTGCGGATTGTGTCTTGTCGACCGGATCTCGGGCTGCGTGAGACTGGGCACTTTCTTTGGTGCGTGTCGTGGGTGGGTTGCTCGTGATGTCCTTCGTAGACGTCGGTGGTTGCGGCCGTCTCTCAGTCCTTTCCGGCTGGGGCTGACGGGACTTTGACGAACTGGCTTCTTGGCTCGTACCTATTCTCACCTCTCGACTAGATTCTTCGGGTCGTCGGGGCGCAGGACGTCCAGAGGGTTCATCGACGGGGCTTCGTTTTCTTTTTCGAGGTTCTGGCACGCTAGAAGGACCTGCCTCTTTGTGCGTATGGGGCCCCTGGCTTGTATTCGATGTAGACGGTTGGTGGGCAGGGGATCTTCTGTCGCTACCTTCGCCCGGCGTCGTAGTTTGCCCAGCTGGCATGCCACCCGGGCGAGGACGACCACGGAGCTTTTTGGCTCTGTCGCGCCAAGACTGGAATGTGTGCTTGGGATGCTGTGCAATAACAATCGTAAGTGTCTGGCTACAGCAATCAAATGGAATCAAAAGCCAGGGCAATTAGCCTTACCTTTTCAGCCAACTTTTTATAAATAGTGTATCCGTGGACAGGCGCACCCGGATCTCGCTCGTATGGCTGCATCCAGTCCCAGAGAATCTGGTCATCTTCGAGCGTGAACTGGACCCTACGCCCCCTGGTTGGGATATGGGTCGCTCCCACAGGGCGATGCGCAGACGGACCAGCGCGGTATGCCTCAAGGGGTTCCAGCCGCCCGTTCTGAACTGATCTCTCCACGTACTGATAGGAATACCTGATTCGGTCAGCCAGTCGTGTCCTCGAATTATGATTCAAGGGGCTTACGTATTGGATGGGAGGTTTTTCCTCGTGTGGTCGACTAGCATGATATCCGCGTCTTTTTCTAGGAGTCTTATGGTACCGCCGTGTTTCTGCAACACGTTAGAGAAGGACCGTGATATATAAAAGCAGCAGGATTACCTCGATCCACTCCATGAACCGGGATTTTTGGGGGATGTTCTGGGACAGCCAGAAATGTTTCCCTTCGAAGAGCCGACTGGCGGTGTTACTTGCGCCATCGCGACTCCCTGTACCTGACTGATCCATCACCATCACGGTTCTCTGGCCGTGTGTATACTATCTCGGGTTGAGCGATGCTTTTTTCTCGTAGAGCTCTCCGTAGAGCCGATAGGGCAGCATTCACGTGTCCGATGCTTGAGTCGCATTCATATAAACGACAATATTTATAGAATGTCCTCGACGAGGCACGATCTCAGCAAGAGCGAATCCCACTGGGGAGCGTCTCCTGTCAACATCTGAAACCCCATTTTGGGAAACCGGCGGGTCACGTGCGCACACTGCTTGGCGCCTCAAGCTTCGAAAACAACTTAGCTGGAACTTCCTACATTTCTTGAAGTCTCTGGCAACTCTCCTGTCGGCCGAGGCATAAACAGCCATGTTTGTTCTATAGTGCCGTTGGAGGTATACAATCACCGTTCTGGTACAGTACGGACTAACTGCCACGTCAACCACCACTGGCAGTCAGCCATGGGACTCCTGAGAAGTGTTGCCCTAGCCATACTTGGCCTTTCCGGGCTGATTTTTATTGCTCTGTTTGGGAGACTGCCGACTTTCAGGTAAGATAGATGGTCTTGTTGAGACCAGTGATACTGATTGATTTGTAGAAAAACCCCTATTGCCTTTCTCTACAAGTCGATATGGATATACATCCCTAATGGGATAATCCGTATCGACTCGTTCTTGTTGGGCGGTCGACTCTTGCGCTACTCGAACCGGACTGGCAGATATTTACTGCATGAGAACCATCCTATTGTGCTGGTTAGTTCGATGAAATCGAGACTCCCCCTTGTATCGCTAACAGGCTCCTAGATCATGTTCTTGGCGTTGATGATAGCTGGAAAGATTCTGTTCCTTCCGATTGCATGGCCGAGGATCTCTACAGTCCATCGCCTGCTCGTCCCAGGGATTGCTATCGCTCCTTACATCTTCCTGTATGAGAGTGTGATCACCAAGCCTTATATCACGCCCGAGAACCACGCAGAGGAGATGAGGTATTATCCCTATGATGGCATTATTTTCCACCAGGGGCAGCGTTGTCGCACGTGTCGTTCCCCCAAGCCCGCTCGGAGTAAACACTGCAGTCTCTGCAAAGCGTGTGTTTCTCGACATGACCACCATTGCATATGGCTGGTAAACTGTGTCGGGCGGCACAACTACCGCTACTTCCTGTCGCTGCTGCTTTCGCTCTCAGTCATGTTGGTGTATGCCACCTACCTTGGCTACGTTGTGCTCTGTCAGACCCTGAACCGGTTAGTTCCTTCTGCCTCAGACCGGTGGGTGATGAAGCAAGACTGGACTACATTATTTAATGTTTGGTGCGTGGTTATTGTTACTGATGTCCGCATCGCGATGGTCTTCATATTAACCTCCATGACCGCTCCGTTGGCCATGGCTTTTCTTGTCTACCATACCTACCTTATATGGGCTGGGATGACGACGAATGAAAGCGGCAAGTGGGCGGAACTGAAGGACGATGTTGCAGACGGCCTCGTCTTTCGGTCTACAAAGCGCGAGGTTTATGGAGAGGCGATGTCGCCTCCAAGCTCGTCGCCTTCCTGGCCTGGGTGCAGTGAGCAGGTTCTCATCCTTACCGATGGCGAGCCACCAACGGAAGGCTTTGCAATGTCCTCTACTTCTGGCGAGGTTGTTCAAGAAGGCAAGCCAGATACGCAAATTGACCGAAGGTGGATGCGCGTGCGCAGTATGAAGGATGTGGATAATATCTACGATCTGGGGTTTTGGGACAATCTGCGGGATGCTCTGCGGCTGCGTATTCAGCGATAGTACATAGGATAAATGGAAGACGATATGTTGAGATCATGCTAGTTATCTATATAGTTCGGAGATGCCTGAGGCGACAACCGGCGGAAGCGGTAAAATTCGCCCTCCCCGAAGGTCCCTCCTTCTTCAACCTCTTCCTCGCCCACACCTCTGTTCATGCCATAGTCTGCGACACTCGATCCATTATGGCAGATCGGCCAGGAGCAGAAACAAAGCCGAAGTGCACCCCAGCAGAGCTGCTGCTGAAGGTCATTTTAACGGGAACATTCAGTCACTATGAGACGCGCGGGATGATCGACGATAAGCGACTGGAGCATATGCTGTCTGCTGGAAAGCAGATTCTGTACAAGACGCACCAGGAGAGCGACGTTAGGTATGCTCTTTTGTTTCTCCGCAGTTGACTTCCGTACTGACTCGCTCTTCAGACACAGCTTGGGCCTGTCGCCTGATATTTGGCAGGGCTTTACGGACGTTCTGACCAAAGCGATTCCTGTTCTCGAGCTACAGTCGTTTGCCTGGAAAAATCCGCCTGGTGCTTCGAACTACGATCACCCCTCTTCCTCGAATCTAATCGCCTACAATTATTTCTCTTTGGTGAAGGACATCGAACGTCTAAATGACCTGTGCACCATCGCCCGGAACCTCCTTGCCACCACGAAAAAGGCGCAGAATATGGCAGCTGAAAAAGGGTTTGATCAGAGGGCCCTGGCGTTGGTGGATACATGCGTGAGAGTTACGGCGCGGAGTTTCGACGGCGAAACGAATCCACGGAACGAGGAGCGCTGGCAGAAAGTGGTCAACCTTTACAAGCGCCTCCTGATCACCTGTCTCCAGTTCCTTCACAACTTCGTCATGCACAACGAACAGCGGAAGATGGTCCTCTGGCTTGACCTTTTCGGCTACCATTCAACCAGCGACTCGAATATCATCCAGCCGAAGGAGCCGATAGATCCCGCTCTCAGCCGCCCTGAGGGGTGGGCGCCGATTGTGAAAACTGGAGAAAGAATAGTCAACCCGCCTATTAGGGCGCTTTATGACCAGACTGCCGAGGATTTGCTGCTTGAGACCATTTCGAATTTCCCGAGAGAGCCGGCCACAATCAAGGAAGAGGCGGCTATGCTCCTCCTTGCGAATATCAAGGACCATATGGAGAAGCTCTTGGGGCGTGACTTGACTGCGATACAGGAAATGGGCAAGAATCCTGATCAGGTGAAGGAGATCCGTGCAGCCCTTACTGCCATCCTCGGCGCCAAAGTGGACGGGTGGTCCGATCTCCAGGACAGAGCCCGTGATCTGCCGCCTGCTCTCCCGGAGGATGAGCCGCCCAGAAAGAAGCCCATCATCACAATCGACCGTACTTATACTTCCAGCCTCCCACGCATCTGCTGGGCCGATCTGCCCGATCTCAATGAATACAGTACGCTTGCCGCTGCCGAAGCCACGGTGACAGATGACGACACGAGCATGCCACGGTCCGCGCAGTCGGCTGCCGAGACACTCCAGGAAGCCAAGGATGAGCTGATGGCTCGGCTGCAGGAAGCGTCGCAGATTGCCGGTGACGGGGATCATGATTATGAAGGAGGCGACGGCGGTACTGTCGCTGATGACGACTCGCGCAGCTTGGAGGCTGTTGCCGATGGGAGTATGGAGGAAGAGGAGGAGGAAGAAGATGAGGACGAGGACGATTATCGGAGTCGGCCAGGCGATCAGCAGCGAGGTCTGTTGACGGACATTCCGATCGTTCTCGGGCCTGCAGAAATTGAGGCTCTTCCTATGATTATCCAGGCGGGTATTGTTGACAGCTTTGGGCTGAAAGGCGGGGAGAGGAGCGGTCCGAGGAATATGCAAGCTCTACGATGCCATGTTCTGCTCGCTCAGGAGACTGGCCGGAATCTGCTTCGCGAGCTGTTAATTTTCATTGCCGCGTGGGATCTTCCCGATGACGAACTCTACTTCAAGATGATGGTGCAAATCATGGAATCAGTACTCAAAAACGGGTTAATGTCCCATGCGTATTCGGATTTTGGCCAACCGAAAGACATCATCTCGCCGGCGCAGGCGGTCGTGGTTAAGATCCTGACGCATATCTTCAGGTCCAAGTACTCACCTGCATCTGTTACCGGGTCAGGACAGCCCGGCGCAACCAAGAGCCCTCCGCCATTATCCCGAGTCGACATCCTTACGGTCCGATACATATTTACGATTTTCCGCGGAAACATCATCCCTGAGACATGCGCCCTGATCTATCTCCAAGGCCAAATCCGGGCTGAACGTGCACTGCCTGAAGACTTCCCGCTTAACTTGTGGGATATGGAACGTGTGTACGAAGGAGTCTATCAGTTCCTTGAATTCTTCGCGGTTCTCACCGAGAATAATGAATGGAAGAATCTGCTGGTCAAGTGGGAGATTGTTTACGATCTTGTTACGCTGGTCAAGGAACTTGAGGCCAGCATTCCCAAGGGGAAATTCGGCTCCCTGCCTATGCTTCACCAGCAGATGCCTCCTAAAGAGCCGCTACAAGGCACCGCTGCCGGGCCTGTATCGGTTGAGCGGCCTTACGACCCCAGCGACACGGATCCTGCGGACACGGCCATTGGCAGCGGCTCCGGGGCGGAATCGCCGCCGATCACGGAGGACCCGTCAGAGTTCGAATGGAAGAACCTCAAAAAGCTGGTTGTGCTTGTTCTCTCGTCTCTGGTGTGGAAGTGCCCGGAGGTTCAGAACCAGATCCGGCAACACGGCGGGATCGAGGCGATTCTCTCCTGCACCAACTTCGATTCTCACAACATGTACATCAAGGAGCATGCGGTGATGTGCTTGAAGTTCTTGCTTGAGGGAAATAGAGACAACCAGAAGATGGTGGAAGAGCTGGAGGCGAGAGAGGTGACAAAAGAAGACGGGGATCTCTGGGGTCTACTGGATAAGAACGGGCTTGAAGCTGTGATTGACGACACCGGCAAGTTGACAATTCGTCCTAACGTGAGGCCCGGGTCCTGGTAGAGTGCGTTCGAGGTAATGTGTCTGTATTCTTTAGCATGCAACAATTCATGATATATCGACTAAAGTTGACCAAGCACTACCCAGACTGGCTGACTTGCCTGTTTACATTGTGTTCTGTCGGAATAGGGCTGACAGCTTAACGTAGGTAGTAGGAATTAGCTCATCCTGGGTAGAGCCACGGATAGAAACCTATCGATTCCACAACCAAACACTTATCACCAACACTTATCCATCAGCCTCATGTTTTCCCCTTCTGGTTATCGCTTCCACACCCGATATGATTTCGATCCCCACAGTTCGCGCAGCTCACACACGTCATGAAGAGGCCTTTCAAGCTGCAGTCAAGGCAATCGATCAAGCCATAAGCCGCTTTGGCATCTTCCATGAAATACGAAAAAATGGGCGTGATTTCTCTCCGTTGGGAAAATGATGATTTGGGCCTCGCCTCGATCGAAAGAGAGCTGCTTGATGTCCTCGAAGACAAGTTTCTCTTCGAAACAGACGCGCTCGTCATCCCAGCCGCCACTGCGCGTGCTGCGTTACTCGCCGTCCGCGATAAACTCCAGGCCTTTGTTTGTAAATACGACAGCCCGACGTCGCTTCTGATCGTTATTTACCAAGGTCATGCCGCTACCGAATTCTTTACTCCCGGACACCCTCTTCAGATCTTGTAAGTCTCCGTAATCCATATGGCATAAACTAGCACCCAACAGTGGATCGTTAGCTCCTCGACCAGTGTCGCTCCCATGGACATTCCTAGGACGTAATCTAATCACCGACGGTGATGTATTAATCATCATGGACACCAGCTGTGCCACTGCGGAAGCAATGTGTCGAGGGGATATTGAGTATCTTGTCGCCTCTGCATTTGAGTCTTCAGCCACCGACAACTTGAACATCCAGCGCAGTTTTTCGAGAAGGCTCATCGACTTACTGAATGATCCTTCTTGCCAGGAGATCACCGTCGCCCAGATACATGCGAAGTTGGTGACCATGGCGAATCAGCCTGCAACGCAATTGGACTATACCCCTGTCTATGTCACCAGGAAGGAGAAACCATCCATCACGCTTAACCTCCTTGATAGATCGACAGAGGAGGCCATCGACATAAGAAAGACCGACGGGCTGGCTGACGGGAAAGCGCTCATACATGTTTCGTTGCGAGGCAAGACCAATGCCCGCGACGTCGAGCAGTGGAAGAGCTGGCTCAAAAGTGCCGTCCCAGTGGCAGTGGCCGACGCCAAAGCGGAGGCAGCTTTCAATTCAAATTCGTTCCACTGCCTGATCACGATGCCAATCGCTGTGTGGGACATGCTCAAGGGGGACGAGGCATACAAGTTTGTAGCTTTTGTGGGGTCCAACAACCTCCTCTGCCCGAGCTGACGAACCAATTCACGATGGCTACTAGGAGGCTCTCCTTCAGGCCTACGAGCCTGGAAACATCTTCCAGCAAGATAATGCCAGGATTCATGTCTCTAGCGAGGCACAAGGGTGGTTCGAAAGCCCTGGGATTTAGGTGATGGATTGGCCTCCACATTACCCAGATTTGAATCCAATTGAGCACCTCTGGAACCTGCTAAAAAGTAGCCTCGAAGGCTATACCCAGAGCTCTTTAATAGAGGCAGATCTGCAATGGACTAGAGGCGATTAAAGAGGCTGTTCAGGCTATATAGTGGTCGATACCCTAGGACTCCATTAACAGCCTAATTCGGTCAATGCCTCATCGGTTAGAGCTGTACGCCGGGCAAATGAGTAGTATTACACTAAACTAGCTGACGGCAAGCAGGCCGCCCAAAACGGCCGCAGTCGACGCCATTTTCGGCCATCAATTTGCCAGCCCTTCAGCCACACACATCGAAGGCATTCCTCCACGCACTACCGCGCACCCTGGTCTCATGGTCCAAAATAGGCGAAAGCAAAATATTCCTCGTCAAATTATTGCGGTGTACGGCATCCACCTAGTTTTCTAATATCGGCATTGTCCCCGGTATTCGATTACGTCGCATAAAAGAACGTTGATGGGAAAAGAAGTTTGAAATTATATTACACCATAATTGAGCACAACGAACATATCACTCCTTGAACAATAGACAGGCCAGAAAGAAGAACCCCGCATAAAGAGATCCCTGGCCTGAATATATACAAAATAACAAACTTAGCCGGTAAAGCAAGAAGTATGCCGTGATTGAAATATAACCACGTTTCATGAAAGCTCAGCCCGTATAGACTTTGAAGTATACAATCTCCTGCGCCTTGATTTACATACACCATTTCCAGGAAGACAGGTTAGAGTGAATCCCGACTAGGAAATAGGGCTGCAATAGATACTATTTTGAAGAGCGGTACGACAGACTAGCAGATGATCCGTAGGCAGTTAATCGGTTTCGAGGCCCGAGTGCCACGAGGCTATACAAGCAACAGATTGATGTAATCTGTGTCATGAAGCAATTGGGTGATAGTACAGGAGAGAGTGATCGGTGTCAGCGGCAGGAAGAACACTACTTTGGGGGAAAAGTTGGTCAACGTAATGTAGTGGAGTACTCGGTGAAAACATCAAATATGAGTGATGCTGAATATTGATATACCTAAGACATGACAAGATTCGATAACTGTGATGGCTTATAGACGATACTACGGAGACAGACAGAAAAGTTGTGCATAATAATATTGCCATCATTTAGATGTATCTTGGTTTTGTAGGCTAGTACAGCAGGGGAGATGCTGGCTCAGGTAAGGCAAGTATATATCTACGCTGACTTGGACAAAAGCCTCCAACCAACGTAGCTGAAGACCCCGACAACGGGCACTGCCACCATGCTCAGCCTCAACGCCGCGGCCTGCAACTTAGGCGTCATTATCGAGCTCACTAGGACCCGAAAATCCTCCGGCGTATTCCGTCCCGGATATTTCTCATCCGGGACTGACATCTCCAAGAACGGACAGATCTGCTCCCAGCCCAGGCCGTCCTCGAGGTTGACAACCAGCAGCCTGTCCTTTGGGACAGCCTCCTTAACAGATTGGATGCTAATTGGAGGTTGGTTGGTCAGATAGGCGGAGACAGGAATAGTACGGAAGGACAGATTCCGCAAGGTTAACTTACTACTCGATATAGTTCCTGCGCATAGCAGCGTCGCTATTCGGATCACCAGGGTTCGCCCCGTCGGAAAAAGCCCAGTACAGAATCTGATTGAGGTAGAGGAAGTCGCGAAGGGTGACATCAAAATACTTTAAAACGCAAGTGGGAAATGTGCGTGCTAGGTCGACCACATAGCCAGCGGTATTGTCAAAAGACCGACACCACCGGCTAGGGTCGCGCTCGGTCAAGATGAACCTAATACCCGGGTCTTCGGCGTAGGAGCGGAGGTAATGCATGCCCATAAAGCTTGGGATTTCGACGGCGCACTTAGCAAAGGTCGTTAGCACGTCATTAATTTCAGCCGCATAGTACCCACATCAAAATTGCCCATCCATTTGTCAAAATCGGCCTTGTCGTACCGCTGGATTCCGGAGAAGCGGTTTAACTGCGCTATTGTAGCTTCCTGGAGGACCTTCATGTGCCCTTCCTTGATGACTTCCACCATATGATATGGCGTAAAGCCTAGGACCTTCATGGCCTCGTAGAGGCCTAGTGTACCTGACCTTAATTTCTGTTAAACTGACATATACCGGAAGGAGTGTGCGTGTCTCACCTACTACAGCTCGCGATAACAACCTTTATTTTCTTCGGGTTCGCTGGCGGAGCTAGCCGGTCGATTTCGCGAGACATGTTGAGAAGGAGATGAGAAGGTCTTCAGTCAGAGTAGGCCCTGGGTGATACAGGTGCTATTATTCGGACACCCGGCTTTCAGCACAGGGGAAGGAGTGTGTGTTTATTGGGTGGTGTGGTAGCTGGCTATGTGGCCTCGGTCGGGCGGAACAACCCAGGTCCCGAACCGGGGCAGACAAACCCCCTTGACCGAGCAAGGGCCACAGAGCTATGTACAAAATGAAGTTATACACAAAATGAAGCTATCTAAAGAAGGTGCCAACTTTAGGAATCAAGCCATGGCTATGAGTTTCCTAAAGCGGAAAAAAGTGACGGAATTTAATACTTTGATTAGGCCGCGTTAATGTATTGGTTAATAGTCCTAAAGTTCTTCCTTCTCATCTGTATGAGGGAGTAGAAAGTGGAAATCTACTAGTTATGCCTCCACCGAGCATAACCTCATCAATTATCGAGAAAACATCGTCGGCGAAGGTGAGGTCTTGTCCTTAGGCCATAAGCTCATCGAGAATGACCTTACTGACCTGCTTGAAGAGCGAGTGGCTTTCTTACTCGTCTTTTTCCAAGCTTGGTATTTGGGATCGGTTGTGGGAGGACGAGGGAGGGTTAAAATAACTGCTTTAGCGTCAAAAACTGCAAGTGTGGCTTTGATCTAGAGTTGCTAGCGGTTAAAACCCTCCTTGTTTTCAAGCTTATCAATGTTGGATAGCTTCTCGTTAAGGGAGTTAGGAATTTCTGTTTCCTGGTGATGGGTTAGGATGCCGGTATCATTTCCGACGTCGTTTTCATTGTCATTTTCGTCCTCGTTGTAGGGAGGGATCCTTGGGTAGGAAACTGATGCCATAATGGCTGATCTGGTGGTGGCTAAAGCTTCGGTAAGTCCAGCACCGTGGTGGATCGGTATGGTTCGTTGATCTGGATCCGTTGAGCTTGGTTGGTCAACGGCCTAGTGGCGCCCTGCTCCCGCAGGTTGTGGAGATTCGTCGATCTCGGTGGCTTGAAGCCTGTGGGTTGGATTGGTGGTGTTGACTAGCCGGGTGGTGTCCCGGGGTCACCCCTTGTCAAAATGATTGGAGGTTCGGTATCGAGGAGGAGGGTCAGGGAGGTTAGATCCGTCGAGCCGGGCTCATAAACTGTCGGGGCGATGCTAGCTGTAGTGGGAAGGTCTCCATACAGGGGAAGATGGTGGCCTCCTTAATGGGGCTGAATTGCAAGAAGCTATGAAGGAGAGATGTGTGTAGCTATCTGACAGAAGAGAGGAAGGTCTGTGGGCTATATATATAGAGGCGAGCTGGCAAACGGCCTGCTAAGCGAGGTGGTACGCACAACACTCCTTCTAATACCTCTCAACCAGTTCCATCGAGCAGTTGAGGGACGCACCTTATTATTACTTTAGCCTGCCCCGGTACTAATTTAATTCGGCGAGCGTCGTCCGCTCATGTCTTAGGACAGGAGACTTCGAGGCTGTATCCAGGGTATAGATGTTATCCATATGCAGTAATACATACATCCTAACCATACATCCCATCCCATTCCTCCTCCTCATCCTCATCAGGAACAGGCTTCTTCCTCGCCTCAGCCTTCTCCCTCTCCTTCTTCGCAAAATCCACCCGATCAAGCGGACACGTCCCACGGAGTCTCAGCCACGGCCTCACACACTCCAGATCGAACATATGAGTCGGATGACAGGGCAATGTAACAACAAGCGGGTAGGGGTCCTCGACGAACGGATTATTGCAGATGGGACAGACTTGCGAGGGTTTAAGCGACGAGCGGGGAACTCGATCGAGGACTTCGATCATCAGCAACCAGATCGCGACTATTAATTTGGGCTGGGAGGACGCATACCATCACAAAACTCCTCACTAACGCCCTCCACCTCGGTTGGCGGCGTATCCGCATCCCGCAGCAGCGTCTGAATCATCTGCGTCAAGACATCGCCATCGCCGTCGCCGCCGCTTCCTGGCCCAGCCTGCGCTTGCCCAGCTTCGGCTGATCCCCCACCCTCGCTCTCGCGGCGCATCACCTCCAATGCCTCCGCCAGCGAGTAGAAAGCGGCGCTCACGTCGCGCGGGACGGGGACAGCGTGCGGTCTTGTGCGGGACTCATCGGGGCTGATTTCGGAGAGCGTAGAGAAGAAGGTGGATAGGTCTGGGCGGCGGCGGCGAGGCGCTGTTTGGACCGAGGGGTCCCCGGTGCTGTGTTCGACTGTTACCGGTCAGCTGTGGTTAGCTGTGATTAGCTGTTTGGTCTGCAAAGGGTCTTACCGTCGTAGGTGGACATTGGGTGGTGGTGGTGTTGTATTCGGGGGTATCTCTGAAGAGATGTAGTTATCGCCGAGGCAGCAGTCGATGCGCGTTTCCCAGTTATGCTGTGGATAAGTATATTTATGCAAATATTAATAAGCAGGTCATTTATGCCGGCATCTCAACAACCTCAACCGACATCAACTTCAACATCCTTCTGTCAGATTGATATGTTGCTGACTCCTTCCTAACTGGTCATGAAGCCAGAAGTTCTGCAATAACGGTTGTCCCTACACTGTTGCAAAGACTCAATGAAACCCGCCGATTACTTCTCCATTCGGTGTCGAGATGGAGCTCAATGCAACACTCCAAGCGGGACCTGGAGAGAGGCGGGTTCTGCCGATTGGGGTTCGCCGGTTTGGGATGCCGGGCCGGCTTTACGGCTGAATTATAAGAGCTATTATTATTATGGCTGCCGCCTGCTTTCGCTAGAACAGCACATCCATCAGTCAGTGCCAGAGAGCTTCGGCGGGACCCAAGTGACTCCGGCGCCAGTTATCGATTCAAATACCCACGGGGGTTACTTGTCCGACAATAAGCGAAGTAACTGCCATTGGATTCACGGCTTTTAGCCATGGGGCAAATTGCAAAGGCTGTCGCTGCAGTAGCAGCAGCGTATTGCATCTCGCAAGTGTCAGCGGAAAGCTCAAAACACAGCACAAAGTTTCCGGGAATCACCTGGGACAACAATGCGTGGACGTTGACCAGCACGGCCTCGAACAATTCCGACTGGCATGCTCAGTCGTTTGTCGCCAATGGCTACATTGGCTCAAGCTTCGCGTCGACTGGCCCCTTTCCGGTGCTCTACTCGAGCACCGTTGGCCAGTGGTGGATGCACGAGTACGGCACCTTTGGAACGGTTGCGGGGTTCTTTGACAGAGAGCCCATCACCAAAGGGGCAATATATCCCGAGTTCATCCAGTACGGATGGACCAGTGTGGTATCCGGGCTTCCGTCCTGGGGCCCTCTAGTGTTGGACCTTGGAAACGATACATATCTGGACGGCACGGTCAACGAGGATGAGCTCTCGAATATTGTCTTGCAGCAGGACTTCAAGAAGGGCTCTGCGAACTATGCCTACACCTGGACGCCGCCAAGTCTGGATGGATCTTCCGTTAATGTGTCGTTCATGGCGGTGGCCGACAAGCTTCATCCCAATCGAGCCTACGTGAAGATGAACCTGACCTCGGCCGAATCGATGAACGCCACTGTCACCAACATTCTCGACGGTTCGTCTGCTCGGAGAACAGACCATCACGACAAGGGTGTAGAGGAGGGCTACATTTACAGCGCTGTCCACCCGACCGGGGTCAGCAACGTGACAGGATGGATGTTTGCTGCACTTGACGGAAACGGGGTGGACATGTCCACGCTGCAACCTGTTACGGACAAGCCGTACATCAGCAACAACCGCTCGACAATCGCCCAAACCGTGCAAGTCAACCTCCAGCCGCATCAAACCGTTACCTTGACCAAGTATGTTGGCATTGCCTCGAACGACGCGTTCGAGGAGCCTGATCGTGTCGCGTACCGTGAAATGATGGCGGGAAAGCGATCCGGTTTCGCAGCGGCATTCCAGGAGCATGTTGAGGAGTGGGCTACTGTCCTCCCGGACGACTCGGTTGCTAGCTTCGTTGATCCGTCTACTGGCGAAGTCCCAGCACATCTCATGGACAGGCAGATTGCGACCATTGTCGCTGCTTCTATGCTCCTCATGAATACGGTTGGCCAGAACGCAATGGACAATGTTCAGCATGCACCGATTAATGCCTGGGGCATCGGTGTATGTGGCCTCACATCCGACTGCTATGGCGGCCAGCAATTCTGGGACCAGGAGATTTGGATGGCACCGTATTTGGCCGCGTCTCATCCTTTCGAGGCGAAGCAGATCGCTCTATCAAGAACGACGCTCTACGATCAGGCTTTGGCCAACATTCAGGCTGCCTCTAGGTCGTCGAAGAATGACACCGTCTTCTCTCCGCAGGCCGCCATCTATCCTTGGTCGACTGGCCGCGATGGTAACTGCACGGCGGTTGGTCCGTGCTGGGACTTTGAATACCATATCAACGGTGATATCGTCAAGGGATTCGTTAATTACTGGGCAGCCGCGGGAGATGACGCGTTCTTCAGATCCTCGCTGCTCCCCATAACCAACTCTGTGGCCGCGCTGTACTCCGATATCATTGAGTGGAACATCACGACAGACAGTTGGGTCCTGAAGAATATGACGGATCCGGACGAGTACGCCAAAAATGTTGACAATGGTGCCTTCACCATGGCTTTGATCCAGTGGACGATGCGTGCTGCCAATTTCTTCAACGATCTCTATGGCCAGCCGCGGAACCCTACCTGGGCTAAGCAGTCGTCCGATCTTGCGATGCCTCTTGCCGAGGACGTTAACATCACGCTCGAATACACTGGCATGGAGGGCTCCATTTCAGTCAAGCAAGCTGATGTCATTCTTCGAATCTATCCCCTGACCAATCACCAGAGCTATCCGATGAGTCACCAGCGCGCGGATCTCGAATACTACGCGGCGAAGCAGTCTCAGCACGGGCCTGGAATGACATACGCCATCTTCAGTATTGACGCCGCTGCTGTGGAGCCGTCTGGCTGCTCGGCATACACATACGACAAGTACGCATGGACTCCTTATGCGCGAGCGCCATGGTTCACATTCTCGGAGAAGATGGATGATTATAGAGCGTCGTATCCGCCGGCTTTCCCGTTCTTGACTGGGTTTGGTGGCTTCCTCCAGATGGATCTGATGGGCTACTTGGGGCTGCGGTACGACGCTTCGTACGAGCTGGAGGTCTCCCCAAGTCTGCCCCCTCAGATCCCCCACATCCGCCTCCCGGTGTTCTACTTCCATGGCTGGCCCATCCAGGCAGAACTGAACCAGAGTCATGCAATACTCACCCGTCTGGGAACCCCGTTGTCCACCGCGAACATGACATTCATGGACACCGATATCACCATCCGGGCAGTCGGCGGTTCTCGTCCCAAAACCTTCCAGCTTCCGCCGCACGGCACGCTGGTGCTCAGGAACGACAACCCCAGCGCGAATTTGTCCATAGACAACAACGTCCTGCAGTGCCGACGGGTTGCAGAATCGAGCGGAGAGATTGTGCCTGGCCAGTTCGCCGAAGGAGCAATCGATGGATCCACCAGCACCAAATGGCAAGCGAGTTCGTCTCAGACGGTCAATAGCATGACAGTCGACCTGCCTGATGGTGAATTTGCGCGGGTCCAGTCCATCTATGTCAACTGGGCCGCTGCCGTGGCGTCGAGCTTCTCGGTTGCATTGCACAACACGAGCGATGGCGGCGACTCGCAGCGGGTCGATGTGCCGAACGTGAACATCACCATTCCGTACGACCGTGCGGAGCAGGACATTGTGCGGCCGTACAAGGGCAACTCGACCACAGTCACCGTGGCGGACAGGGATTTGTGGACCGGCCGGTACGCGACGCTGGTTGTGGCAGGGAACCAGGCGTACGAGTCCAAGTCGGGTCCGGGGGCCACCGTGGCGGAGTGGGCGGTTGTTACGGTGGGTTGAATCCTGTCGACTGGCTTCTGTGACAGAATTATATGTATGCATGTATGCATGTCTATCTGTACACTGCAAAGTTCTATGTTGTATACTACACTACTACACTATAGGGTATTTATTGCATTCCATTCCTAAGAATGCTATACTTGATGCCAAGACGCCTACACAGCCAAGCAAGCCAAGCAATCTTTCTTTAGCAACAGCCGCAGTGGGGGATGATCGGCTGTTTATCAATTGTCTCCATGAAACAAGTCCACGACTGCTCCTCCTCCTCTCCTCCCTTCGTCTTCTCTTCTTTTCTCTACATATCTCCTCCAACTCTCCTCTCCCTTACCCAGACATCCCACCGCCAACATGCGATCCAAATCAGTCAAGCCGTCGCTCTACCCGCCAGTCCCCTTTCACACCATCCGCACGCTCGCCTTCCTCTGCGCCATCGTGGTGGCCATCATCCTGGCCGTGTTCATCTACAACCTGCACAAGGAGGGCTACAAGCTACCCTGGGCCTTTTTAATAGTACTCCCCCTTCCCACCCCCACTCTGTATACACACTAACAACCCCAGTTGATCATCTCAGCCGTCCTCTCCCTAACAAACATCACCGTAACCACAATGACGCACTGCTGCTACGGCCTGTCACCACGTCTATCCCTGGGCCTGAACGCACTCCTGCTGATCCTATGGAGCATCTCGCTGGGCCTTCTCTCGTGGAGCATGGCGCATACGATCCTGACGTCTTGCACGACGCGGTACTGGGGCAATGCGACGGGGATGGGGGTGTGCCGGGTGTACAAGACGCTGTTTGCGTTCACGGCGGCGGGGGCTGTGCTGGCGATTGCGGCGGTGTGGCTGGATGTTGTTGTGCGGCGGCGCCAGACGAGACTCGGGCAGTATGATCCGATGGGGAGTAGCGCGGCGCTTGGGGGTGATGTCAAGTTGCAGGATAGGTCGAGTGTGTTGTCAGCCGGGGCTGGGGGTCTTGGTGGTGCTGGTGGAGGCCGTGATGGTGGGATGCATGGGGATGATGCGTTCAACGATGTGCCCGATCCGGATCCGGTTTATACGAGGAAGAGGGCGCAGTCCGGAGGGGATACGGGGCTGTTGGATGAATATCGCGGTGGTGACGACGCTCGTTATTATGGCGAGGAGCCGGGTTGGAACCAGCGCGGTGGATACGGGGCTGACGACGATGGCTATGGACACGGGTATATGGCGTATCCTGGATATGGCCGTGTGCCTGACACGGGCTATGACCCCGGTGCGTATCGGTGATTTGCCTCGGACGTCTCCATGATTTATGTGTTTGGCGATTGCATGAGCATATTTTGTATTTCAGCAGAGCCGATGGCGCTGGATGGTTTAGATAGTTCTAGTCTGGTACTTGTTAGAATCAAAGGCATAAAGCAACAGAACGCTCATAACCAATGAAAAAGCGGCAGAGTTGAATTAGACAGCTCGCTAACAGCAGCTCGTATATAAGTCGTGCACAGGCCGCATAGCCAACTGAGACCAATCTACATGATAACCTCGTTGGCAACATCCTGCTCTGGTCAGCTTCATAGTCCAAAACGCCAAAGAAAACATACCCTCTTCAATTCCTTGAACGGCAAGCAGACGCAGTTCTGCACCCGCACCTCGTCGCCGACAACACACTCCTTGCCCAGGATGGTGATGCTCTGCACCTTGACGCCATGTTTTATAATACTGGTCGAATGGCTGCCCATCGGGATCGGAGTGCCCTCCACACGAGCCCAGGCCCCAACCCGGCTGCTCCATCCAATAATGCTGTGCATGACACAGGCGTCGTGCCTAATTTCCGCATCTTCGAGCACGATCGAGTCCTTGACGCGCGCTCCGGGGCCCACAACCACGCGCGGGCCGATCGAGACGCTCGGGCCCAGTTTCGCTGTCGGGTCGACGGTGGCAGACGGGTGGATGTAGACGGGAGGGACGATGGTTGCGGACGGAGGGGTGAGTTCGTCGGACTGGGCCTGGAATGCTTTCTGGAGGTATAGAGCGTTGGCGGGGACGGCGGACCCGGCTGTCTTGATCTGTCGCCAGAAGTCCTTGGTTTCGTGGACGAAGAAGCGGTTGCTATCGGCGAGGTCAGAGAGGATGTCCTGTTCTAAACGGAGGACTTCGCTTCGCTCGGACTCGTCGTCGGGGGCGATGAAGGACGATTCGATGTTGTCCGATGATGGGTAGGATACCAGGCGGGGTCGGACAGTACGTCGCTTGATCGCACTTCGGATGGATGGGAAGATACACTCGGTAGCGAACAGATAAACACCGCAGTTGATGAGGTTGGAGATGTGCGACTCGGGCTTCTCGACATAGTGCAGCACCCGCTTGGTATGGGAGTCCGACACGATGCACCCGAAGTTCGTCGCAGCGTCGTTGTTGATCCTCGTTCCCAGAATGACGGCCTCGGCATCCTTCTCCTCGAACAGCTTCAACATCTCGCCCAGCGGGAAGGAGCTGCACACGTCGGCGTTCAGGACGAAGATGCGCTCGGGTTTGCCCTTGAGAATGGCGTCGCGGAAGTGGTAGAGTCCTCCAGCCGTGCCCAGCGCGGTGTACTCGCGGAGGTATTGGATGCGGAATTGGGGAAACTCCTTGACGGAGTCCTTGATGAGGTCGCGGAAGACCGACTCATCGTAGTAGCCGACGAGAATTACTTCGCGGATATCGGGGATTTTCGACAGCGCTTTCAGGCAGTGACTAATAATGGGGTGACCGGCGACGTCGAATAGAGGCTGGCCGGCGTCTTGTCAGTCCAGGCCGTCTGGTCAGCTGGTCAGGTCGAGACGGGGCGAGACGAACCTTGGGGACATCGAGGGACAATGGCCTAAAGCGCGTTCCCCTTGACGGACCGCCCACCTGGTGCATCGTCAATGAAGTTATCCCAACAGGCTAAGTTCGTCCAGAGCATACCAGGATGATGGCCTTGGTGGAGGCCACGTTGGGGTGTTCCCGGACAGGTACTTGGAGCATGAAGGCAGAGGAGGGGGATATAGACACTGCGAGAGGGTTGTTAGGACACAGTCGACTTGTTGGAGGATATGGGCACGGAAGCTAAGGAGAGATCAGTATCGTGAAGCCAAACAGGCGTGGAGGGGCTGCTCACCGCCTTGATGCCCTCCTCTACCCGCTACTACGACTACAACTACGACTACAACTACAACTACAACTACTCTTTATCTCTCCCCTACTGCTGTTACGCTGGAGAACAGGTGCAGAATGGAAACCGTGCTTGGTGTCCGTTCTTGGAGACGTCCTCCATCAAAATCATCTCCCAGAAACTCCCACAGCCGAAAGCTGCAGTGGCCTCATGGGTCATGCCTAAAGGTGGCTCAGTGCTCATTAGCAGACGGATTCAATGTGTCTCCGAATTCAACTACCTGGATGCAGACTGAGATATACTCCACGTCTGCCACCTCGACCTCGCGGGAGATTCGTACTTCGAGGCCCTCGTCGATGTAATCCCCCGTCTTTGACGTAGCTTTCCGATTGCTTTTTGAATCGCTCGCTTCTAGCCAACTACGGAGACTCGTACTTTTCGAGAACTTCAATGAACAGTACCGCTCAGTTTTAGAGGTTGCGACCCTATTCGAATCCCGAGTTCTGATGTCAGCCGGGCGGTCGCCAAAGCCAGTCTCAAGCTTGAGCACCTCTCAGCGTCGTTTATAGTGGACGTCAGTTATTTCTTCCATGCTCACGAACCTTCCTGGAAGAGGCCCCGTTTGACTTCGCTTGCGCTGACTCCACGGCTGCTCGCGCCCGATGAGAGCCCGAGCGAGATCGACAACATGCTCCGGACCGCGGCAGCAACGGCCATGAAAATGCCGAATCTTGAAACAATGGAGATATGGAACGGACAAGACGGATTGGCGATGCTCTTCAGATATCAGCGACTCGGACCTGGGCGAGCGCCGCCTGCTGTGATAACCTGGAGAGGAACATGGAAATTCGCCCTGCGACCTCGTGTGGTCCAGGCTTGGGAACAGGTCGCACTGAAGCATCGTAGCCACGGATCCGTTATTGTTAGGGGGTTGCTGGATACCGGTGCTGCTATCAAGTCCCATGGCGATGCAATCCACCATTTCAAGCTTTTGAACCCGGTAATTCGGCCCGTTTCATTATGGCAGATTCAGATGGAGCATAGGTTTCGAGGCAGGGCATAGCAGCAATGGGGTGGCTAGCTCCATACTACTAGCCTCTTCCTTAGGCTGTTGCTCAATTCAGGTACAGGAACTTCCAACCATCTGGGCTGTTAGAAGTCAATTAATTAATTGGCCATCGTGCGTGTTTCAAGCTTCAAGTTGCCCGAGGAGAGCTACAGACCTGCCTTATACAACAACAATATGGCACATTTTGGGAACAAGGGCCCATGAGGTTTGTATGCTTCAAGTCTGGCGAGTCAGTTGCCTTGGGAGAGAGTCATTCATTTGCTGTCAGGCGTTCTTTGACACTTCGATTCAACTGTTTGTTAACTGGCCATGGGCAAGCCAGGGAACTTCACTGCTACGTTCACTCGGCAGTCAATTCACTTCAGTTTCTTTTCACTTCAGTTTCTCTTCACTGTACTCTCCCTTCTCTCCCCAGCCTCTCTCCCCATCTCTCTCTTCTGTTTCCTCGTCTGTTTCCTCC
>RAQS01000223.1:0-31852 GCA_003698115.1 Aspergillus sp. HF37 | reverse complement strand
ATCCATCCATTTGGACACCCAAAACCCTACACCCACTTTCAACACCATAGCGACACCACCTCTACTCCTCCTCACACTCACAAACAACCACAACACCCGGCTCAACCTCCGTCACCGTCGGCGCCTCGCACCCGTCGGGGGTATGTGTATGTTGAGGCGGCGGCGAAGCCAGGGAATTCGAAGCAGAAGGAGTGACAACAGCCGTGGAAGTGATAGTCGTCGGCGACGGCGGCGGCACGACAATCGTCGTCGTGATAGTCTCCGGCTCCGTCTCGGACTCTTGCTCGTGCTCACGCTCATGCTCGTGCTCGTAGTGTTGGCCCCAGCTCGCCGACGGCCCGCCGGGGATGCTGAAGTCATAGCCCGAGTCGGCGTGCGTTTTGCTGCTGCTGCTGCTGCTGCTGCTTTCTTCCTGGGTGGGATCGTCGTGGCGTTGGGGGAGGTTTGCAGGGGTGGAGGGCTGCTTGGTGTCAGTTGGCGGGATGGTCTGGGATGTATGTATGGATGTAGCTCCGGTCTGGATGGATTGTGGTGGACTTGCCTCGGAGACTGGAGCCGATAGGACCGCCGCAGGGTTGATGGCCAGGACTAGGCAGAGAAGAGCGGAGGAAAACATTCTGTCGTTTGGTGTTGCTGTATAGACACGAAAAAAATCGAACGAGTGACTGTGGTTCAGGCAAGTATGTATATACCGGAACAAGAGTGGATAGCTGTTTGTACAGGCGACGGCGACGGCGATTGATAATCAGATCGAGGGAAAGCAGCGCCCTTATATAGCTTTCTGTCGTTCTCAGAGGAGCAGAGCAAAGGCGCTTTCGAGAAGTTGATACACCTCTGCAAGGGCATTGTACCCATCACAGCATACACCACAGGATTTCCAATAATAAGCAAGGACCATCGAAAGGCATAGAAAGGAGGGTATCACGCCTCTTCAGATTCAACTGCAAGGTGGGCTAGTGAAACTGCATGCAAGGGATATCACCACCACCAACTATACCAAGCCAGTAGATGCGATGGCCGAAACCAATCCAAGATCGTAAGGTACATAATAGCAATATGGAAGAGAAAACAACAACTCCAATGCGGATCCAAAACGCCATGAAGCAATGGACATCTCCAAATCCGTAAATATCAGCCTGAGATCGCAGCAATGGTATCTATGAAGTAACATCTGGCACCAAACTGGTGAGACCAGCCAATCAGGCCTCACCGCAGCTGGATTTCCCAAATGCAGTTCCGAAATTAGTCGTGTTCTTAAACTTCAATTCCGGCTCCGGTTCCCCCTGG
Source organism: Aspergillus sp. HF37 (assembly GCA_003698115.1). Classification (NCBI taxonomy): domain Eukaryota; kingdom Fungi; phylum Ascomycota; class Eurotiomycetes; order Eurotiales; family Aspergillaceae; genus Aspergillus; species Aspergillus sp. HF37. Next base: position 30,565 of record RAQS01000223.1, on the reverse strand, counting down.
CTAGGGGCTTCCGCATGGGTCTCGACCTGCGCCTTGGGATCGGACGCATTGGGAACATCCCGACTGGTCTGGTCGAGGAGCTTCGAATCGAGTTCGTTGAGAAAGCCCTTGTCGTGGTCCTCATCGTTCAGCAAGGAGAGCGGACCCTTCAGCGCCGGGTCGTCTGGGGCGTCAGCGACGTCTGGGAAATACGATTCCGAATTCTCTCGAGGGCGGACAGGCTCCGTCTCCGCAGGGGCTTGCGGCGGAGTGCTTTCGCCGGTTGGTTGTTGCTCCGTGTCCGCCCCAGCATCAATCACCGCCATAGGGGTGTGTCCTGCATCCCTGGTGCGGTTCTTATCCGGCGGTCCGAGATCCGACAGTTTCAACTTGAGACTGTTCCTGCGCTCCGTACTGGGCCTACGAGGAAGATGGACAGACGGCGACGTGTCCAACGGCGACGGGGACGGCGGCGTCAAGACGCGGGCGACAATCTCCGGCGGTAGCCCAGACGACTTGAGTGTGATGCCGTCCAATTTGCTGTCCAGTTTCTCAATGGGCACCGAAACACCGGCCGCTGCGAGAAGATCGGCCGGCCGCGACTGGGGCGAGAGAGCGGCGTCAAGGGAGAGAGCACCTCCTTGTTCAGAAATCGGCACAACAAGGCCGTCTGGCTTCTGTGTTCCTTGAAACACTCTCGTTGGCGTTGGCTTATTCAGACCATTCGCTTCATGTCCGTTGCAGGTTGGTTCCGCCGACAGAGACGCCCCGGACTGGGAAGGGGGGTGGTGGTGGTGGGGATTCGAAGCGGATGCAGAGCCACCCCGTCCCTTGAGCAGCGACTCCAGCTCTGCAATCCTCAAGCTCAACAACGCGCGCTCTCTCTCCCAGAGCTGTCTCTCCTCGGCGAAAATCGCACGTTCGCTCTCGAAATTCTGCCGCTGCCGTTCAAGCAGCGACCGCGATTGCTGAACGTAGACTGCGCTCAACGCGGAGTATGTTTCCCCGACGGGGTTCCTGCTGTGCACTGGCGCATGGTCCGGATCAGAAGCCGGATTGCTGGTCGACACTGACTGGGTGCGGCGTATGGGAGTTACAGTTGGAGAAAAGCGCACCTCCTTGTAGAGGCTGCCATGGCATTCTGGGACCTTTGTCGACGACGATTTCATGCTAACAGCGACTGAGTTTCGGAGGTCACAGATATCGGGCCGCGATAATAATAGAGGGGTGGAAATTCAGGGAAGGAAGGAGGGTAGGACGAAGGACGCGAGCTAAGAGTAGTAGACCAACCGTCTGCAGATACGTACTGTACGTACCTGCTCCGAGGTCTGGGGCATCGATCGATCAGCAAGTGGGGAATGAGAGGACAGGCACACGTACCAGCACTACAGGCTAAACACGGCTTTGGGCACGACTCAGCACAGCGTGGCGCCAAAGAAATGGCTTTCCGAGGTGTGATGGAGCTCTTGTGTCCACTGGACCACGCGGCGGAAGACCGATGGAGGAACAGGTCCGCTAGACACAGCGGACGAAGGGATCATAGCCAGATCTGTAGATGGCCAGAACAGGAAGCAGGAGATAGTTGAGCTGGGTGAGAAGCAGAGGCAGAGAGTACGGTAGATATCCAAAGAACAGGAGAGAGTCTTGCTTGCTCAGACAGCGATCACGAGACCCATGACAATGACGTCTGCTGCATTCCGGCTGGCTACACTCGGCTTTGCATTAGGGACTCTGCGGCCTTCGCGCTTGACGGATTTTCCCTCCCTGGCCTGCTGCATGCTTGACTCTGCCACAGCCGACTTGGTATACGGAAATATTCAACACAACCAATTTGAAACCCGAGCTATGCTACCTCCTATACACGCCCAATAGCCACGCTGTTCGCAGGATCGCCAGCCCCCACGCCATCCCGACACTGTCGCAAAGGACGTTCAGCTTGCTGCCCTTGACCTCCTTCCAGCCCACCGGAACCTCCGCCACCGGGATCGCCGCGAACTCGGCGAGCATGAGCATCTCGACATCGAAGATCCACCCTTCAGAGTGCATGTAAGGAACAATGTACGGCAAGGCGGCGCGGGAAAACAGCTTGAAGCCGCACTGGGTATCTTTGATGGTCGCGGTTTTGGACGGCGTCAGAAGCCACAGAATCAGGTGGAACGAATGCATCAGGAAATTGCGTAGCTTGGAGCGCTGTTCAATAAACATTAGCATCCCTCCGTTAGCACGAAGAAAGACAGAATCCCGCACCTTCACAACAGCCTCGCTCCCAACCATATGCGCCCGCGACCCAACCACCACGCCGCGCCCGTCGGCATCCTCGATCTCGCGGCACGCCCGCACAAGCTTCCCCAAATGATCGAACTTGCTGGCCCCATCGGCGTCCGCAAACACCACATACCGCCCGCGCACATGCCTCATCCCATGCGTGACCGCCCCGCCCTTCCCGCGGTTCTGCGCCAGGGTAACCACGCGGATCGTCCCTGGCGGGATATGCACGCCCTCGTGCGTGCGCGGCGTCCACGGCCCCGCATAGCCGCGAGGATGCAGCGAGAGCTGGTGGTCGCGGGCAAACGTAAACGCCGTCTCCTCCGTCCGGTCCGTAGACCCGTCCGACACAATCACAATCTCCCACCCGCTCTCCGGCCCCGCGGTCGTAGTAGCGTGTCCGTTGGCTCTGCGCTGTCGCACGCTATTGTCATCACCGTCGTGCTCCCTCGCCAAGGTCCCGTACATCCGTTCTAGGTAATTGACCGCTTCCTCCAGCATCCCGCCTAGCCGGTCCTGTTCGTTGTAGGCCGGAACAACCAGGGACATGAACAGGTCGGCCTGCTCGATGCTGCGGTGGCGGGGGGCATGTTTTCGACCGTCCAGATTATCCTGCCAGCAGGGTAATTGTCGCGGAGCGGCAATTGAGCCGTCGGTGGCGATGGTTCTGAACTTCTTTTCGTCTGGTAGGGGTTTACGCGGGACGGGGGCGACGGTGAAGACGAAGAGGTAGACCTGGGCGAGGGTGTTAGTAGCCAGCCGAATATCATCCAGTTCGTGTCAATGGAGGCTTACAAGGACAATGAATCCCAGACAGGTTGCGAAGAAAGTGGCCAGGAGGACTTGCGACGGGACGGTGGTAAACAAGCTGGCGCACTGCACGCAGACCCCCGCCCAAGACTCTGACTCTGCCATTGATGGGCAATATCTAAAACAAGACGAGCTCAGCTGCTCGAGGGGTCAGGAGTCAGTTGGCCAGCCATCTAGGGGCGAGCATGGTTTGGAGGACAGACAAGACAGGCTGCAGAAGAGACAAATTGTCCTCAAGCCGGTCGATCTGGGGTCTGCCGCTTGGCACTCGGCCCCACTCCGATCTACATCCCGGTGTATGTATATTAACACCAGTACATTAAGTGTCCTTTTGAAGAATACGTGCGTTTCTGACAAGCTACACGGTCCAACCATCTCCGGCTCGAATTCGAAGCAAAGGCCTAACTAGCTATCGCGTTGCAGGTCTCTGTCCGAGGTTCTGCCATGTGTCGGAATCTCAGACGCGCCAGTTGTTAAACATATGCGCCAATTAAGCAATACTCCGGACGGCCGACAGCAAGTACACTGAATAGGACGAGACCAGGCAATATACCTGGCCGTGGCGTAAAGACCTGGGTGTTGGAAGGGCGCCGGGAGAGGACACGCGCTGCCTCTGCAACTCACTGCTTCCATCCATGTCAAAGCACTGGTGTGTCACTGTCCGCGTCGACAGCTCGGTGCTTCCGGGCCAGGCAAATAGGATCCGCATCGGTCAGATCATCACGTATTGGGTATTTGTGTGCCATTTTCCGTTGGCGTTGAGGCAGCGGTTGCGTTGAATGGGTAGAATCGCCGTGCAAGTTTCTCCAGCTCCTTAGCAAAGGGCGTTGTCGTAAACCCCCGCGATTCAGGATCATACTCGATCCAGCGATGGAGCTGCCGATTATCAGTATATGCGTGCACATCTACCTTTTCATGACGTACCGCGGCAATTCGCCCTGCAAGCCAGAAACATCGGTATGCCCGGTAGACATCCAGGGACGGCACTTCGATCCATCGCCCGTCTTCCTCGGTTAGAGAATTACCGAAGAAATCCGGCGGATAATACAGCCCGGACCATGCCTGGCCGCGCAGACAAAAGTCCTCCGGCACTTGCTTCCACAGAGATGCAGGCAATTGCTCGTGTTCAATCACGCTGGTATCGGTATCATAGCGGACCATGGTATTGAGAAAACGAGCAACACCCGCCCAAGGAACCATCATTTCGACCTGCTTTATAGCGTCGCAGTTTCGCGACAGGCACCAAATGAAAGCCAAAGTAACATGGAGTGCGGGATACACATTTGTGTCGCCGATTTGGTTAAGAACAACGGCAAAGGTCTCAAAGGCAAAGTAAGAACTGGGGATGAGCAGTGAACGTGGTGAATCTCTATAGGTTTGCAAATCAGCTTCAATCTCTTTCAGTCTGCTGGTCGGCGTTTCGCAGTCCGACTGAGATATTCGGGACTTGGGTGGTTCTGTCGATTTATCGAGTCCAGCCGGCACGAGAGCATCGGCGTGGCCGTATTCAAAGAGCGCGGCGAAGTGGCTTGACATTATATAAACTCCTTGCAGTTTAAAAGCTGCACCCATGCGACCAATGTGCTTATCGAGGGTTGAAATAAAGTAATCCACCAGCAAAACGAGTTCATTCGAGACCTGTCGCGTGAAAAGCTGGCCGTGGGCACACACAAAAGCCGCCACAGCCGGATCATAGTGCAGTTTTGAGTTTCCAAGGAGCGACTTGAACAGAAGGAGAATGCTCTCCCGAGCACTGGGAAAATCGTGTACGCTGACCAAAGACTTGGTGTAGTAGAAGAGCTGCTGGACGGCGTCAGGCCGGGCGAGAATGGCAAGGTGATGTTGGATTCGGCCCAAGCCGGGGGCCTTATCTGCAGCATTGTTGAACCAGTAGCGAGAAATGCCAGCCCAGAGCTCGCGCTCGTGTAGATCGACTTTCTCTAGCGCCATGCGGTACCGTGCAAGGTCGCCGAGGCACTCGATCCACGTCTGCTCAAATTTCGGCACGGTCTCCAAAAGCAGCGTTAGCATGGAATAGGCAATATAAATGAACGTCGTCATGTGCTCCAGAGTGTCAGGTAGTCGGCGGTACAGCATGTCAAGGAACAAATGGATTCCGTAGCGCCACATCCTCGTCGGCATCGAGTACTTCTCCGCCAACTGCTTGACGGGGGCGCTCGCGGACGGATGGAGCGAAGCGAGATAGAAGTCGTGGTGCTCCTGCAGCAGGGTTCGATGCAGGGCAATAAGCGCCCGCCACTGGGGGGCAGAAAGATCCTCCCGGGACTCGACGTACTGCTGGTAAAACTCGATGGCCTTGCTTTCGACCATTTCCAGCCCCGCGTAGATCTTTCGGACTTCATTGTTCAGTTGCGCCTCTGTTATAGAATAAGTCTCTGGCGACCGGAGGAGCCCAGGGTGTTGAGTACCTCCTGCTGCCCCTGAAGTCCCTTCACCGGATGCCTCTGTGCGGCCGGGACCAGGCGTAGATCCGTGCTGGGGCTCAGCCTGGGGCGTGTGGTTCCCGGCGGGGGATTCGCCTGCGCGAGATGATCCGACGCTGGAGCAAACCGCCATCCGCTCGGACGGGGGTCGCGAGGGCTCATCATCCGCGCCTCGGTCATCTGCTGGGTCGGGGGACGACCAGTCGCGCTCGCCCGCGGGGATCCCTTTCCCAATTCCGCTTCCCCCTGATGGCTGGGATACTAGTCGCCCGGGAGCATTGCCCGATCGTCTTCGCCATCCCTTTTGAGGTTGACGGCGTGGTCGGGCACCTGGCGCGACGTGCGGCGTGCCTTTGGCTTCAGGAGAGCCATCGAATTTCTGAGGGGCAGAAATACAAGGATCGAGCTCCGCGCCCATCGAAAATTGTTTTTTGACTGCGCTGGTGGGACTAGCGGGATGATGGGCTATGTTCGCCGAGAAAGATCCCGCATCGTCGGAAGCCGACCTCCCGATGGGTCTCCTGGCGAACGTCAGACGGCGGGCAATCATGGAAGGTGAGTTGCCACTCACCTCGCACAACTGGCATAGGGGGTGGGAGACACGATGCTCGGGAGTTTGCGGGACTTGGAGTCGCCGCAGGGATTTGATTTGAGACAAGCAAACGAGTCGCTCATGATACTATTATGTAGTCCGCGCGGTCTGGACCATGTATCAAGGTAGCTTGCGAAGAGAGTTGTCGTCCTTATGAAGGCAAGTAGTTGCCTACAAGGCAACCGGCCTTAGCCGATCAGGCTACCGCCCGCAGCCCTACAGCAATGAGGCTCCCCATGCCTTTTACGCATTTTTGTACTCTATAAGGCTTCCTTACCAACCTCAATAGCCAGGGCATTTAACCCATCCCAATAAGATCCTGTATAACCAAGGTCATCCGATCATCATGAATCTACAGTTGTATTGCAGAAGTCTGAAACCACCCCGTAGGAAAAGCGGTAAGGAATAGGGTTTCAGGGTATAGTGGCCTCGGAGTAACTAGTGGAATTTATTTCCGCTAGCATTTTGCCCGGGATAGCGTATAGATCACGATACTCTAAAGGCTATATATACTCCATACAATCAAAGCTCAAAGATAAGCCGACGCGCCCGGGAAAATGTCTTAGATGACGCCAACCTTGGGCCAATACGAAAAGCACTACTAACAGAAGCGCTGCTGCTACTGTATCAGGCTATCAGGCTCAAACTTTTATCGTACCCTGTCTACTCCTCCTGTGCAAGTAATAGCATTCCATCTGTGCGAGCCATCCAGACTGAAATCCCATTGACCAAAAATTGCCAGCCACCAGCCCTGGGCAGGATTACAAGCAAATCCCAGCCTCTCAGAAACATGTTTGCTCTGTGTGTCTCAAACACTTGGACAGATTTCTAGCCTTTTATTTCCTGCAGCCCATCACAGGCCTTGTTCCGTCATACAAATGGGACACTCCCATCGTGGCTTGGCGGGCTGATGCCATGCCCCGGGCCCATCAGCGCCTGGATCGCTCGCAACTAATTTGTTAAGCTAGTATTAACTGATATGCCTATGACGTACAATGAGGCTGTGTCTAGTTTAAGAAGCAATGGTTTGATGAACCTAGCGGTTGCCTTAATATGCAGGAATACGTTCATAGTGCAGTTAGCGCGAGGCAACCAACTAGTGTATGATGCTTGGCTTAGCGTGGATGCATACCCGTACACGTTAGAATGAGCGCTGGCTTCGCCCAAATGACCACATGGCTTCATATCTGGGAGCTCGGCGCCACTAAGAACCCCTAGAACGCGGGATTTTTTCTGATTCGCGCGCAGTAGTTTACTGGGTGCGTATCGGTGTTAATTCGGCTTACGGTGGGTTACTGGCACAGCACCCAGCCTTGTTCCTTTAAGTCGTTCTTATCTGATGGTGACCTAGCGAGGTGGTTGAGGCTCGCGTGGACTAGTTGAGGCTCTGTTTACTTTATTTTTGGGTCATGACATGCAACCTTGAGCGGGTGGGCTCGGGTGATCGTAAGGGTAAAGTGGGAGGCTTACTTGGTATTGCGTGCTCAGGCTGCAGCGTCTACTAGACAGCCTACCCGGGATCAGGGCATTTCAAGGCGCTGTATTTCAAGGCTATCTAGAAACGCACGACGGGACAGGGAAATGAAAAACACCTGGCATACCCCTCACGGAACGAAATAACGCCGTGCTATGCATAAAGCCCAGGTAGAGAGATCGCTGACAGCATGACAGTCTCGTTTAAACTACACCACCTCTAGACCGTATGCATTAGGAGAAATAAATCCGGAACTGCGAGCACGTCAGCAAAGCATATCAAGCCACGACACTACTAATCCATACCTTCTGCTTCACCGGCGCCCTGCACATCGGACACAGTCCATAGCCCTTGGGACGAGCCCTATCCGTCCTGCCCGGCGAGAGATGCTGCTCCGCGCACCAGCGACACAGGACCGCATGGCCGCAGGGCAGCATGACCGTGTCCACCGTCTGGCTCATGCATATCCTGCATTCGAGGTTGACTGTCAGCTCGTCGGCGTCTTTGGGCTCTGGGCGTCCGTCGTTCTGGTTATCCAGGCCCTTCGAAGGCGGCGGCGGCGACTCGTGGGTGTCCAGCTCGTGGCGGTATCTCCGTCGGAGAAGGCTCTCTTCGTACATCTGCAAGTCCCGGACATCGTCGGCGTCCATCATGCGTAGTAGGTCGCCCAGTTGGAGCGAGTTCAGCTGCAGCCCCCGCGCGATTTGGACGCGCTGCTGCGCCGTCAGCATCGGGTAGGATTCGCTGGAGGCCGGGGACGAGCTGTTAGGTAGTGTGGCTTGCGGTCGTTGATGGTGTGCTGGAGACAATGTCGCAGCTGCTTGCGAATTTCGCTCGCTGGCAGGCCGGCTGCGCCGTCGAGTGCCCTGACTACCCGCGCTAGAGTGTAGGCTCGACGGTGAACCCCCCGCGAAGCTCTGGTTGCGCTGATTTCTCCTGCGCTGGCTAATCCCGGGTGCCACGCCCGCCTGCCGGGGTTGGGTATAACTGGCCGGGCGGAATGAGGGCGGGTAAATCGAAGACGCTCCTGCATTCGACACATGCTGCGAGTTCGCTTGAAGGGGAGTGTTCATCGGGGATTGTGTCATGAATTCATATTGCTGCGATCCTAGAGGCTGTAGCGCCTGTGCTTGGTTCGCATAGAATTGCTGCGGCCGTCCGCTTACAGCGGGTGGACGCGATACCGTCGATCGAGGAGCTGGCTGGGGATGGACAAAGGGCCGTCTTTGAAGTCCTGCATGCGGGAAGTCGCGCCACTCGTTTCCGAAACCCGTGAGCTGGTCCTGAGGGTAGTTCACGGTGTTCAAGGGCTCCCCGGGCACATTGTGTGGAAAGAGTGCATTGCCAGACTCAGGAATTGTATTGGTTGAGCTCGGCGCCAGCGGAGCAGCGTCGGGCATTGACAAGGGAAGCGACGAGGTCCCTCCCGCGCTAGGGGCCCTGTAAGCATTTGCGTTGAAGGGTCCTACTAAGTTAGCCTGTTGATTCAAAACATATACAGGTAATACAACTCACCATGACCAGTGGCAAATCCACTAGGTCTATCATCATTGTAAAAGGACCTCTGGGCCGCTTGGGAGGACACCACCTGAGGCTGCAAGTCCCCAGCACCAAAGTTATTGAAATCCCGAAAGCCCAGCAGCTCCGCAGGAGTCGCACCCGGGTCCTCCATGTACAGATGGGGCGGTCCTGCGTCCATGGTGGTGCTTATCGACTAGGATGCTGCAAAGTAAAGACCCCTCAGCTGTAGTTTGTAGAGAGGAAATTCCGGGACTGAGTGCAGGCTGTAGCAGTTCCGCTGGAGACTCGAATTCTCTGGAAAATAAAGCGAGCGGACAACGGTAAAAGACTAGAGGAGGGCAAAATATGGAAGTTGAAGGAAGCAGAACCCGGATTGTGTTGGTAGACCGTTGACATCAGAGCCTAAGAGTTGTGTTGATACAGATATTCAACTGACAACCAACGGCATGCCGGTTCAAAAGCTGATCGGTAAACAAAAGGCAGCGACACCACTATATCTGCTCTCCCAGCCTCTCCTGATCACCGTGGTTTGGTCGACGACGCAGTAAATACCAGATTGACAGGTCGAACAGGATCATGCAATCGGAAAACGGTGCCAGCGCCGGGCAGTCATACACACAGCTGCTGCTGTTGAACGGCGGCGGCGTGGCGGGCAGGCTTTCAAGGCAGAGGGATCGATGGAGGATGGTGTGCTGGAGGTGACTCAAGGCCAACGAGCTTGCATTCGGGCATTTGTAGCAGCAGGGCCTTTGTCGGACGGAAGGTACAGTTGGATGAAGTAGGAGACAGAGGGAGGCAGAACCCCGCAAGATGAGCTGGCCCGGGGGGGGGAGGTGTCATAAGTTATAACATGCTTATGCTGCTACGTAAAAGTACTGAGCACCAGGGATTCAGAAGGCTTGGTTGACTTATGCGAGGACCAAGGAGAAACGGCTCACCACGGCCTGACAACATAACATACATGCCTTGTTGTACTTTTGATCGGCTTCGGCAACAGATTCCCGTCGACGTCATCCGGCCATTTATTTCCCATGTCTCTCTCTCTCCCTCCTCAACTTTGAGTGATGTCCCAATTATCAGTCCATGCGGTCTAGACTGTGGCTGTCCGTGCGACACCTGCGACCGCCAGCCATACCTGTACCTACTCGGGCTATGTCCAGTTTCACCATTCCCCGCGTCGACGGCGCCGACTCGCTGCCCGTTAACTCCCCCGCCGGCCTCTCCAGAGACGCACTGCTCGCCTTTCCCGCCTTCTCCATCTGGCTCTCGACCCTGCAGCGCTCGCTCGCCCGCCAGCACCGCGACTCCCACGAGTTCCACCGAAGCCCCTTCGTCCTGCGCCGCATCGACATCCAGGCCGCCGATTTCTTCAAGGGAGGCCGGCTGGGGTTCCTGAAGCTGAAAGCGGACGTGTCGAATGGCGATGGCGAGAGTCTGCCGGGGAGTGTGTTTCTGAGGGGCGGGAGTGTCGGGATGCTGGTATGTACATGTACCCTGTAACAGGAGTGTCTTAATGTTTGTTTCGGCTTGTTCGGTCTAACCTGTCTGCCAGCTTATCCTCCAACCCAACGACATCCCCCCCTCCGCAGAACAGGGCTCCCATGCAGTCCTGACCATTCAACCCCGCATTCCGGCCGGCTCGCTAGCCTTCCCCGAGATCCCCGCTGGAATGCTGGACGATAGCGGCACGTTCGCCGGCGGCGCCGCCAAGGAGATCCACGAGGAGACCGGCCTGTCCATTCCGCAGAGCGAGCTGGTCGACATGACCTCGCTTGCGCTGCAGTCCGTCCGCGAGCCGGATGACGGCGAGACCCTGCAGAAGGCCGTGTATCCGTCGCCCGGCGGCAGCGATGAGTTTGTGCCGTTGTTCCTGTGCCAGAAGCGCATGTCGCGGGAGGATATCGAGGGCCTGCAGGGTCGGTTGTCCGGCTGCGCCAGGAAGGGGAGAAGATCACCTTGAAGGTTGTACCGCTGGAGAACTTGTGGAAGGAGGGTTTGAGGGATGGGAAGACCCTTGCTGCCTGGGCTTTGTATAAGGGGCTGAAACAGGAGGGGAGGATCTAAGAGATACAGGTGCACACCACTCCTGTTCATGGACTAATGGATACAACTTAGGTTGTTAAAGCCTCCACTTCCTCGCAAGCTCAATGCCCTCTCCTATTGTCCCGACGCGCGCATCGATCGCATATCCCTCGTTCTCCAGCCTCAATGTCTCCTCGAACAACGACCCAAGCGCAACCGTGAAACACTCGATGAACTCATTATCCTCGAGCTGCGGCTTCGGGTTCTGGTTCTCGGGGAGCGACATATCCACCCGAACATGAACCATGTTGAGATTGGTGTTGCAGAGCCCCGGGTCTAGCCAGTTAGCATTCGTGCAAAACTCCTAGGAGCAAACCACAACACCCACCATTATACATAACACCGCTAGTCTTCTCTGCCACGCCCACATACCCGGTTTCCTCTCTGAGCTCGCGAACCGCGCATTCCTCCGGCGTTTCGCCCGCGTCGATGAGGCCCGCCGGAACCTCGATCGCAACCTTATCGATCGGCGGCCGGTATTGCTTCTGTAGGAGGAGTTCGGGACCCGTCGGTTTGTTGAGTATGGTTACGATGCCGACGCCGTCGATCGCGCTGTTGGCTGGTCGGGTCTGTCATGGGCGGCCACTGCGTTAACCCTTTCGCTGTGTACTGTAGAGTAAGGGACAGGCAGGGAGATGTAGCTCGGCAAGACGACCAATAATAACCGTGCAAGTGCGTTGGGGCAGTCTGGAATGAATGCAGTTTCAATCCCACCGCTGAACCAGCCAGCTGTTTCCCTTCCAACCGACAGCCGCGAGGCCAGGCCAGGCTGAAACACATGGCAGCTGGTACCATATCGCCTACCCCCGTAGAATGCAGATCTGGAATGTGCAGACGACAACAACAACAAGAAAAAAGCAAATCTCACCTGACGCTCAGCAGACTCCCAAGTCCTCTCGACGCCGACCGGATCGCAGTAATTTGTTTTGACGAGTCGCGCCCATCGGGCCTCGGATGGATCCTATTGAAATAGCCGGATGTTAGAATACGACGGATGCGCTTGGATGCTGCTCATGTGACGTCTGATAGTAATCACGAAGAGAGATAGGTGGATGGGTGAACACGGGCGGGCGGACGGCATTGCATACCAGTGGCTCCCGCGAGAGGAACTTGGATTGTGCTTGTTTTGGGGTCGACATGTGGATTGGATTGTTTACGGGATGTGCCAGAATACTGTATGGAGTATGGGGTTGGGCTGGAGAAGACGAGGGGCTGATTGATCCATACAGGGCTAGCCCTAACCTTATCCAGATCCTTAGCAGCATGTCACTGCAAAAAGATACCCTGGTATCTTCGCGTTTTGACAGGTAAATAAACACTAGTTATCCGGAGAATTCCTCTATTACACTTGATGTGTCAGGAGTGGTATCCTCCAAGGTCCCTGCATGAAGAAGGCCTTGATATCACGGACTGCATTTCGACACACTCCTCCGATCCCCCGTTGCTGCTGTCATTTGTTAGCTTAGCGCCCGGGCGGAACCGTAGTAGCCCACTAGTGCGCGAAACGAGGCAGGACTGTGGGGAATCTTCCATTTGAATATTAATCCAGTCCATGTGGTATCATTTTCTATGTCTCATATGCTGAAACTAACGTACTAATGCATTAGCGTAGAAGGAAGATGCGAACTATGATCAACCCAGCATGACTCGTAGAACCTAGCCTGCTGAATACCCGTGGCCCAACGATCGAACACTTTACCACAAACTCCCGAAGCTCCATAACGCACGCTCGCTGTCGTTAAATGGGCGTGGAAAATTGACAAAACAGAACTGTCGACGACAGACCCACTCAGCTGGCCTCGATCTCTCCCAGACACTTCTGGAACTCGGACCAGTCCCTCATGACGGTTTGGGCGCCCAGTTCCGTAAGCCGCTCGGCCACTTCCTCCTTCTTCTCACCCTTGTAGGAGCCGACGTAAGCGATGACCGGCATACCGGCTCGGATGGCGCTGAGACAACCGCTCTTACTGTCCTCGACGGCGATGACTTCCTCAGCTTTGCTGCCGAAGACGTTGAGGGCATGGAGATAGATGGCCGGGTCGGGTTTGGAGGTAGGCTTGGGGAGCGAGGTAGCGGCGCTGAAAACGTGTTCCGGCTTGAAGTACTTGTCCTGGCCGACGTTCTGGATGGACGCCTGGACGCGACGCAGCGCGGACGACGACACCACAGCCAGGCCGTACTTGCCCGACTGGTAGACCTTCTCCAACTCGGCATTGGACCCCTCGCACGGCTTGGCCTTTTCATTCAGCTTGCCGATGACCTGGTTCTCCTCCTCCTTGATGTAGGCCTCGAGCTCTTCTTTTGACAGCTCGAACTTGTACTTGGCCTGTAGAGAAATCATCATCCCACGGAAGTTCTGGCCGATGAAGTCCTGGATCAGCTGCTTGCCAGTGTAGCGGTCGTCGATGCCTTGCTTGCCCAGGATCTCATTGGCGAGGTCGGCGCAGGCCTCGAAGGCCAGTTCTTCGGAGAGGACGAGGGTGTTGTCGCAGTCAAAGAAGATATCGGTGATCTGCGAGTAGTTTCAGCGTTAGTGCGGGTCGACGATTTCAGTGGGACTGAAGGTTACAAACCTTGGGCATTGTGTTGATCTGAGAGTCGAGGGTGGTGTTTGATACGAGATCGGACGAAAGGAGGGGAAGTGAGATTGATAGATTGAGGGAGTTGGAGAGTTTGGAGCACAACAAAGCAAGGACTCTGATTGATGGACGGGAGAAGAGTCACTGCAAGACCTTAAGTAGTTTAGAGGAATCGATGAACGGATAGGAACAGGATACTGTACAGTACGTACTTGCACTCAGTGCGAGTCCACGGCAAGAGCGGAAAATGGGCCCTTTGAAGTACTGGTGACGTTAGCCGCTGCTTCCCTTTGTGCTGCTGGTCCGCTTTTATCCCGGTTGGTTGGCCCGACATGCGCTAAGCCTTCTGGGTCTTAGTTCTGATTCATAGAACCCGCCAGAAGGAGCTGGCTGCAATGGATTGCAGAGTCTGCAGTGGATATTTGCTGAGATTATTATTGATGTACTCCGTAGTAGTGGAGTACACTGTAGAGTACGTACTCTACCAGCCAGTGTGGCAACCGATACCCAGTAGGGTACCAGTCTACAGTAGGCGAGAACAAACTGAGACAGCGATGTGGCGGCAGTTCCCAAGACATGCCGTTCTAGGCCAATTGTCTGAGAGCCCAGCCCTTACAGGCACCAGTCACATCATGTCCCTCGCCCCAACTGACTATTCGAGGTGTAATGCAACCCTCTAACGACATCTCTGCGCGTGCAAATTGACCCATCTAGACTATCCACACAGAGCCCTGATCTGATTGGCTGGACGGCGCCAATAAATGCCAGTGACTCTGCCTGGGCTGGATTGCAATACTCCCGCCGGTCTGTTCTCGCCTCACGAGGCAAACAAACAATCCCATTCATCCATAGGACATGGCCGCTCCCGGGGATTATCCGGTGTCGTTGTCATCGCTCCATTTCCCCTCCGCCGAGCACGCCTCCATTTCGCAGACCCTCTCTTCGCTGCGCCGATCTGCGCTCTCCGTCCCAAACAGACTCCATTCGATCGAGTCCGATGCGCAGTTCGTCCAACACGTCGCCGACCACTACGACCTTCCCTTGGTGGCTAACGAGCGCTGTGGCTCCTGGTACATCAACCCCGAATTCAAGGCCGGCAGCGCCTACTTCAAGAGCACAGATGGCCACACCGGCCAATGGGACTTTAGTCTTCGTAGACTGAACCTGCAGATCTTGCCTGTCGCACTGCAGCATGGGGGGTTAGTCCCTCCTTCGCCCTAGTAATTGCTAGTGGTGTTCCCGAGAACTGACCATCGGTTCAGATGTATCATTGTGGACTCAACCCGTCGCGGTAAACGTGAGTGCTGGGCCGTCCTATTGGCTTGACATTCGGCTTACAGTGCCCAGTTATGCCAGATGCGCTGTCCAAAACGGTTCCGATATGGTGCGCCGTCATGAATCGGGCCTTGTTCCCTGCAGAGACCGAGTATCACGCTGTCCGGTTTCCGCCGAACTTCCTAGGCGCGTCAGAGGAGTCGCAGATAGAAGATAGAATCAGTGGCTTTGTCGAATCATTCAAAGTGATTATTGCTCATGCCTCTCGGTCAACAATACGCTGATCATGTCCTAGGACCTCAAACTCAACCTGCACGACCTCAGACAGAAACTAGGAAAACCAATCCTGGTATCATGGGCCAACCGAGCATATTTCCACCCAGCAGACCTGTCCAAGGGTGACGAGTACAACTTGTTTGTGCTCTGTTCAGCCTCCAAGCGAGTCCACGGCGCGGAAATGTCCGAAGGCGGCTACATCCAAGGGGCAGGCGATGATAGCGAGGGCTGGTCCCACGGTCTCACTCCGCCTGTTTTCTGGGCCAACAAACCAGCCCTCTTTGGCGCAGCCGATGAGGACTTGCCGGGATTGATTGGTAACCTGATGGAGGAACATAGGAAACAGGGATCGGGTCAGCATGCGACTCTTGTCCGACCCACTCGAAACACGTATATCGGCCAGACAGATACCCAGGCCAATGAGGGAGGCCGCTACGATCTTGTTATCGACTGCAACGAGGACCCTGCAGCTGCCGAGGGAGACACAAAGCGGCTCAATCTGGGCTGTGCGCGCTCAAAACTGGGGAGTCGTGACCTACGCAAGTATCTGGACAAGGTGCAGGATTTTATCAGCTCGAATCTCGCTTCTAACCCGTCGCAATCATTGCTGGTTACTTGTGAGTCGGGCAGGGATCTCTCTGCCGGAGCGTTGCTTACGATACTGTGCTTGTTCTATGACGAAAATGGTATTTTGTCCACCATTCAATTTATTCTGTTAGGCTAATTACCTGACAGGAGAATTTGCCGCGGCTCAGGTAGAACGGACCGTCAACAAGCAATTCATCCGGCAGCGTCTTGCTTGGATCGTTTCATCGAAGCACGATGTCAATCCTTCCCGTTCCACCCTCCAATCCGTTAACGCTTTCCTTATGCAACGGCCGGACTACTGAACTGTTGAAACCTGCAACGGCGAAATTTCGTACAGCCTGCATGACTCTCCTGTATCGATGTAAACATTTCGGGGTATCAAGCAGCGGTTAATCATTCGAAACCGCCTCCACAATAGCCCCAGCGCTTCCCTGGTCGAGGGAATCCAGCACAGCCATATCCTCCGGGTTGATATCGAAGTTGAATACATCGGCATTGGACACGATTCGATCGGGGTTGTCGGTCTTGGGGAGCGGCACCCATTCCTTCTGCAGCGCGTAGCGAATCAGGACCTGTTGGGTCGAGGTCTCGTACTTCTTCGCCAGCTCAACCAGCGTAGGATCGCTAGCTTTATAGTTACGCACAATCGGCGAATAAGACTCGACGACGATGCCATGTCTCTTGCAGTACGCATCGATAGTCCGCTGCTGGTTCCACGGATGGAGCTGCGCATCTCACTGTCAGCATCCACAACTGTAGAGAGAGAGCGGGTTCGGGCTCAACCAACCTCGATCTGATTGACATGCGGCGGCCAGACCTTCGCATATTCCTTCATCTCGTCGATATGCTTCACGCCGAAGTTGCTCACGCCGATGCTCTTCAACCTCCCTTCCTCCAGAAGCCTCTCCAGCGCCTGCCACAACATCTTCCGGCCCGCGGCGCCGGAGCCGGAGCTGTGTATGAGAAACAGGTCCACATATCCGTCCCTTCCACCGATCTTCTCGATGCTGGCGACTATCTTGTCGTAGGTATCCTGCGGCGACCCGCCGGGACTGAGGATCTTGGAGGTGACGAAGATGTCGCTGCGCGCGAGCCCGGACTGCGAGATCGCATCGCCGACTTCCTTCTCGTTCATGTAGAACTGCGCCGTGTCGATGTGCCGGTATCCAGCCTGCAGGGCTCCCAGGCAGGACTTCACACACTGGTCGGTCGGGGAGCGGTAGACGCCGAAGCCCAGTCGGGGGATCTGGACGGGGGAGTTGGGGAGGGGGAGGAGGTCGGTGATCGCGAACTTGGGCATTTTGGGCTGGTGGTGTTGGATTCGCTGTGCTGTGTACTGGGATAGGATCAGGTTGCGATCGCAGTCTTTATGTAGTCTGGAGGGGATTTGAAGAGAGATGAGTCGATTCCGCGGTTCGTTCTTAGCCCAACCCCACCGCCAGCAAGCGGAATGATATCATCCGGTTCGGCTGTTGCGATTCTGTTCCTGGGCATCTTAAGCATCTCACCTCGTTATGTCTGACTCAATAGTAGCCGCTTGATACCTACCAGGCTATGAATTCTATATGCGGTATAATCAAGCGACGATATCGACTGCTGCGGGTATAGTCCTGTCTGGTTCTTCCGTGCGACCAACGATCTCGTCAGGCGATTGCGTGCTACTGTCCAGCTGTCTTTCGCATCTCTAAATCCTTTCCATATTTTTCAGCCGGTACCTCTGCATCAACAATGGCGCAATATGTAGTTATGGTCGCTCGCAAAGTCTCTCGTGCGAGAATTTGCACATCCCACTTGGCGACGGTCGGCGGCTTGTCGCAAGCGACACAATGATCCTCCAATCGCAAACGGCGGCAATATGATGGGGGAAAACTTCCGAGTCATCCATGGTATTTTCAGGTAGTCGCTGGCGTTAGATGGGAGAACCACCTGCAAATGAAAGCAGCTGCGCTCGGTTGGAATCGGTAAGGATCGTGTTGCAGTTCAAGGCAATATCCAGCAATTGTTAAGTGTTCTAGAAGAGTAGGCGAAGACATTTCCAGACATAAGAGAAGAATGGTAGACATTGACAGGACCCATGGTTCGCTGTTTGTTGTTGTTGTTGTTGTTGTACTCCGTAGTTGCTGTGGAGGCGTAGCAGCACTAGCCCGACTGCCTGCCCAAGCCCAACCCCGCCCTGCCTCTTCCTCTGCTCTATCTGCCAGCCACATTGTTATTCAGACATCCCGGCCATTTTACCGCGCTCTATCTCTATGCAAATCTTACTCCGAGGTCTTGTCGTTTCGGAGTTCTCGCCTTTCCTTCGCCTCCCCTAGACCCCTTCCTTCCTTCCTCCGCCTGATGCCCGCCCGCTGCAACCATGTTGACAGTCGAGAAGCAGTGGATCAATGTGCAGGAGAAGACATTCACTAAATGGTTCGCTGCTCTGAATACTGCCTGTGCCAATCCAGCCGCTGACTCCTATAGGCTCAACGACAAGCTGAAAGCGCGAAGCGTCTTCATCGACGATCTTGTGTCCGACCTCTCTGATGGCGTGAGTCACCTCCTCGCCGGTGAGAATTCCGTGGCTTCAGACAAGTTCATCATTAACCGCGCGGCGCGCCTCGTTTAGGTGATTCTCATCCACCTCCTTGAGATCCTCGGCAGCGAGTCCCTAGGCCGATATGCGTCGAAGCCGAAGCTGCGCGTGCAGAAATTCGAGAATGTCAACAAGAGTCTGGACTTCGTCAAGGGGCGCGGCATCCAGATGACAAACATCGGCGCGGAGGACATCGTCGACGGAAACAGGAAGATCATCCTCGGCCTGATATGGATTCTCATCTCCCGCTTCACCATCAGCGATATCAACGAGGAGGGCATGACCGCCAAGGAGGGGCTGCTGCTGTGGTGTCAGAGGAAAACGGCCTGCTATGAAGGCGTCGAGGTCCGCGATTTCTCCTCCAGCTGGAACGACGGTCTCGCTTTCTGTGCGCTTCTGGATATCCATCGCCCGGACCTGATCGATTTCGATGCTCTGAACAAGAAGGACCATCGCGGGAATATGGAACGGGCGTTTGATATTGCTGCAAATGAGATCGGCATCCCCGATCTTCTTGATGTCGACGATGTCTGCGATGTCCCGAGGCCTGATGAGCGGTCGCTCATGACTTACATTGCCTACTGGTTCCATGCCTTTTCTCAGCTAGAGAGGGTCGAGAATGCCGGTCGCCGGGTGGAGAAGTTCGTCAATAACATGCATGGCGCATGGGAGATGCAGAATTCGTACGAGGAGAGAATGAGGAAGCTCCTTGGTCTGATCAGAGGCCAACGCGACGACTGGAAAAATTCGTCGTTCGAAGGAAGCTACAAGGACGCCAAGGACCAGGCTTATCTGTTCTCATTGTACAAGAGAAACCAGAAGCGACAATGGGTCGCCGAAAAATCGGACCTCACTGCGCTCCTGGGCAATATCAAGACGAAGCTCAGCACCTACCGGTTACGGGCTTATGATCCCCCTGATGACCTACGATTGGAAGTTTGCGACCAGGAATGGGAGTGCCTGACACGCGATGAACATGAGCGCAGCCAGCAAATCAATGAGGCTATCAGGGATATTAAAAATGCTCTCCGACGATCTTTCGCTGACAAGGCAAATGACTTTGCGCTCACGCTCAAGACACTGTCTCTCGCCATCTCTGGTCTTGACGGCGACGTGGAGGACCAACTAGAGCATGTTAAGAAACTCAACGACAACCTCCCGCCTCTTGACGCATTTCTAGATACCATTTCGGCGATAGATGAACAATGTGCGGAAGCCAACATCGAGGAGAACGACTACACGACATTCACCCTAGACGAACTCTCATACGAGCTCAGTCTGGTGAAGTCGAGCATTTCAAAGAAGCTCGCGTTTCTCGATAACCAGCTTGTGGCACGGAACATGACCAACTTGACCCCAATCCAATTGGAGGAGTTCGAGTCGGTGTTCCGGCATTTTGACCGGGACTCTTCAAACACTCTGCACGAGCTCGAATTTTCTGCTGCATTGGCCAGTCTTGGCCTTGTATACGATGAGGAAGAGATGCACGAGGTTTACGTCGCGACATGCGGTCCAACAAGGCTCGGTCAGAACTCCGGGGTCAGTTTTGAGCAGTTCATCCGATTTATGGTCAGTGTGACGGAGGACCAGAATACTGCCGAGCAAGTCTTTCAAAGCTTCCGGGAAGTTGCAGACGGAAAGGTACGTCAGATGGACTGAATTATTGGCATCCAAACTAACAGCACTGCAGCCATATGTCACGGAGCTCGACCTTCGGCACTCGCTCATTCCCGACGAGGTTATCGACCATCTTGTTCAGACTATGCCGGCGCATGACGGTCCCGATCTTCTCGAGGACAGGGACCTCCCCAAGTACGACTACATTAGCTTCATGAAGAAGATGATGGACCAGAACAGCGACGGCAAGATTATCCCTGTCGCAGGAGACGATTAGTGTAGTGCATTACGACCCAGCATTTCTGGAAGTTAGGGATGTTTCTGTTGGGCGATGCTACAGGTGTTCTAGGGAGCAAAAATGGGTGGTACGAGTGTTTTGGCAGTCACCGCATGGTTATGCATACAGAATTATTGGAAATAAGCCTTGAGCTGCATTGTTTCACTTACCTGCTGTCTCGTAGTTGTCGAGTGAATGTAGTACATCTGCCTTCACGTGACCCGGCAAATCGCCCCCAATTCCGAAGCTCTTCGTCATTTCTCCAGTTCCCTCAATCCTCCAGCTCCCTCGCAGATACCTCCGTCCATTGATCAAGTTCGACATCTATACTCTTTAGGTCTGATATTTCTTACGCGCCATCCATCCGTCCCGAACCGTTTGCCTCCTTGTCTTCCAATCCTTCCAACCCCTCCAAGATGGACCGCAGCTTGGATGCGATCATTGCCGAACGTCCTGTAAGATCCCAACACATCCAATCGCATGATCGCGACGACCGCAAAAAAGGATTGATAACCCTATCTCACAACGGGTTACTGACAAGAATACATAACAGGAGCAGAACCGTGGTCGTCGCCCTCAAGGTCGCCGCCGTGATGGCGTGAAAAAGGTATACCGGAGCAGCAAGGTCTGCCGAATTTCCTTGGTATGCTGACAGGATGAATGTCTGCTAGGTCCCGTCCCTCCTGTTCTCCTTTCGAGCCTCCTCGCATCGCGACAAGCAAATTCGCAAGTCTTGTAGTCCATTTCCTGGGCCAATGCAGACGGCGAAGAGCCGCACATGGAGCACTACTCATGCAACCTAGTTTGACTCGAGCTGACATAGTCTCTCTTTTTGCGATCCCAACAGCCCAACAGAGGTGACCGTGTCGACATTGATCTGTAACTATGTCGCTTTCCCCCATGTGTGCCGGCGGTGGTTGCTGATTCTCATGTCCAGGAATAGCGATTGGGTCCATGACAAGTACGAAGGTGACCGAGACTGTGCGTTCTATGCCGCTGGCTGCTGCCGTCGCCGCCTTTTAACGATTGCTCCCAGCTCGCCCGTCCGGTGGCCCCCGCCGCCGCTCGCGTCTCGATCGCCACTCGCATTCCCCTGGCCCGTAAGCCTTCCTCCTCGTTGCTACCTGCGGCTTGTTATTAAGCTTCAATCAGCGCGCCCGCCCGAACGAGAGTTCGCGTTGAAAACATCCACTACGATATCACGGAGAACGACCTGGAAGTAAGCGAGCCCAATTGACTTCTACCATTGTCTTGTACTTACATTACATCGAAGGATCTATTCTCGCAAATCGGCCCCGTCTCTAACCTGTCCCTTGTGTACGATCGAGCCGGACGCTCCGAGGGCGTTGCCTTCGTCACCTACGAGCGCCTTGGCGACGCGCGAACCGCCATAAACGAGTTCGACGGCGCGAACGCAAAAGGCCAACCGATTCGTCTGACAATTGTGCCAGCCGGCGGAAGACGCGAGAGGAACCCATTCGACAGCGTCGAGGGAGCAAAAGGCAGTCTATTCGACCGCGTCGAACGACCCCGTGAGCGAAGCCTCAGCCCCGCAAGCGACGGCGAACCACGCCGGCGCGGCGGCGGTCGCGCTGCCCGCGGTGCTCGCCGCAGCGACGTCTCCAAGCCGCCTCCGGCGCACATCGATCGCTACGTGCCGGGCCAGTCGTCGGCGCCGCCGGCGCCCAGGGGCGGCAGGAACGGACAGCGTCAGAGCGAGCGCGAGAGAGCGGATCGGATGACGGTCAATGGCCGGCCCCGGAAGACGCAGAATGAGCTCGACCAGGAGATGGAGGATTACTGGGGAACTGCAAACGCCGGTGCGGGGTCTGCGGATAACGAGACTGTGCCGAACGAACCGCAGCAAATCGCGCCCGCGTCGACTGCGGCTGCAGGCGACGATGATATCGATATGATCGAGTGAAGGGTGAAGTAAATCTGCCTGCCGATTATGTTTGTGTGTTGTGCCATCCGAAGCTGTGATGCGATGGTTCTCTCTCTCTCTCTCTCTCTCTCTCCCCCTCTCCTATCTCCATGGGGTTAACCGGGCTTTGGTTTTATTGTGGAAAGTTAGAAAGCTATGGATGGGTCGTTTTCTCTTTGCGTTCCGTGTGCTAGACTGTAAGTAAGTGGCCTCAATTGACATTAAGGTCTCCATCGATGGAACTGGTTAGAGCATGGGTATTATATTCAGTCCGAAGAATGCGCGATTTCGACCCGTACTAATACCGCCCCTGTCTGTGTCTATGGCATAAATGGAATAATGAACAAATACAGCTCGAACACCTCTTTACTCTCAGACAAATCAATCAATCAAGGACACCGCCGGCGATCCGAGACTACATAGACGAAGATTGTACAGAACACCTGAACTCTGCCTGCTCTACCTCCACAAACCATACGGCTCTCTGCAAGCCTTCCACAGCTTGATCGTGCCGTCTTCGCTCCCGGTACCGTAGAGCTTGCCATCGGGCGAAAAACACGTCGACCAGATGGGTCCGTGGTGGCCTTTTTGGACTTCTACATACGAAATTCTGTTAGTATGTTCCGGAAAGAATGGTGACGGGGGAAACACACCGAGTTCTTCGTCCGTGTGCAAATCATACACTCGAGCCCAGGTATCGTCCGCGCTCCCGACGACCAGACGGCCGGTTTCGTTGTTGACAGCCGCGCTGGCGACCTCGTATCTGAAATCGAGTTTCTTCAACAACCGGCCGGGCATAAGACCGTCGAAGAGGTAAACGCTCCGCCCTGCGGCGACGCTGAGGATATCTGGATCGTTGGGTCGTACTGCGAGGCTGTTGAGCTCGCAGGTGCCGAGAGGCCCATCGACGGTGTATTCGACGACGGGATGGCGCGAGCGGAGATCCCACCACCGAATCTTGCGGTCCTCCGCGGCAGTCGTTAGGATGTTGTAGTCCTGGTTCCAGATGATCGACTTGATCGTGCCGCCGTGGACACCGGGGCCGATTTCATAGCTCGTGGCCGCGTGCGCGCCTGCGCCGTTTTCGCCGGTCGAGGGAGACGTCGGCGAGGAGCTGTTGCTTCCTCCGCCGCTTCGCGTCAAGTCGAAAATCCGGAGCTTCTTTTCCGCGCCTCCTGTGGCTAGGACTTGCGGGACGGGCTGGATGGGGAAGGCGACTGCCCGGACGATGTGCGAATGCTGCAGCGTGTTCAGGCATTCGCCGGTATGGGTATCCCAGACCTTCCTGGGGGTTACCCGCGTTAGTAGGAGATAAATAAGTCGGTTCTTGGGGCGCTGAGACTCACGCGGAGAAATCCGCAGCGGCCGTTGCGGCTATAGTAGCGTCCGTTGAAAGACGGGACTGCCATACAGCACCCTTGTGACCGATGAACGTGCCGATCCTGACAATTGGGTCAATAACAAGCTCCGCATGAGAGAGAAGCAGGACGAACCAGTCTCCAGTGATACCATCCCGAAGCATTGGGTTGTTGTCTGTATGTGGTTGCGGTTACTACCCCGACTGTGATAGGATCCACCGTTGTGATGCGCACCTTTGCAAGCGGAAATCAGGTAATACTGGTCATCTTCGACGGTGGAAGAAAAGCTCAGATGTGGGACGGGGCGAGAGTGGCCGTGACAAGTCAGAGGCACAACTTTTGGTACATCGGTAGCTGGGAAGGAGTCAGCGGAGAACGCTCTGAATAAACGAAACCAGGAGACTGCTTACCTGAAGCCATTGTACACCCCGGGCGATAATACTGAGCGACAATTGCTTCGAAATCACGGACGAAGTACGCATTCAGTGGGACTCTCAAGCAGGCTCAATAGACCGGGGATGGGTATGAAGCAGTCTCCTGAGCTTAAACAAGGAACGATATATGATAGAAATTCAACGAAGATGGCGAAGTATTTAGTATAATAGAAGTACAGAAGAAATTCGTGATTTTCGTCAAGTCATCAAGCAGCGGAGGGGCAGCGGGGAGGTCAAGGACCAGGGAGATTGGGTCGCGCAAGGCAAAAGAGAGCAGACAAGGTTAATAAAGCCGCTGACCGAAGCTAGCAGTCAGTCAGCTCGTTGGACCAGAGAAAAGGAGAGGAAGAGGATGAGGATGATGGAGGAGAGAGGTCTGGGAGCTTTGGTAGATGAAGCCGGCAGGATTCGGTCAAGATCCGACCTGGCGCTAGACCCGATCGAGACTAGTTGCGGACACCTGGGACTTTAACAGTTGCCGGGTACTTCCAGCGCTGGCAGTTGTATACACTGCTAGCAGTATGCACTCCGTAACTGATCTCTTGATGACTTTGAGATTTTCAACTGATCCGGGGATTGCCGGCCATGTTATACGGACCAACTGTGCTCACCGCAAGTCCAATATCGCCATCACCGCTTGTTCTGCCTCATGCAAGATCTCCATAAGTTGCCCGCTCTCTATAGAGTAGCCTTTACTCTCGGCATCCTATAGCCTGTCCGATATCTCGAGGGTGCCTTGAGTACGGCAAGAGAATTGAACATGACACGAAGAATAGGAGTGATTGCCAGTGGTACGTCGAGCTGCCTCTTACCTCCTTTTGAGGAGTACGTTGAACGAAAACCACCAGGCGTCACAGTCACTAGCCCTGGCGTTACATCTGCCCGATCACTCTCAATAACTATCTGGTTTCTAGCATGTTCTGCGTAGGCCTGGATGCTATGATGCCATGTAAACAATGCCCCTCACCGCCCACGTGAAACGACAGCTCTCCCCGGTTTATATGAGCCCTCCTCTGCCAACCACCGCATGCATCCTTCTTCTCCCTTCACCTTTAACTTCAACCCAGAGGAACTGTCTCTCTGCAGCAGCTCCAACTTGTTCTAACGTTTCGTGGAAACAATCTTATGTATGCCTGACTTCAAGCTTTCTGCTTCTTTGGAGGGCCACGGCGATGATGTAAGTGACCGATGCCCCGCCCTGCAGCAGTAACTGACGGCTCTCCAATATCAGGTCCGCGCTGTGGCCTTTCCGAATCCCAATGCGATACTCTCCGCTTCTCGAGATGCAACCGTTCGCGTTTGGAAGCTAGCGTCTACCCCGCCGCCCGTCTACGACTATACCATCTCGTCGCATGGCTCGGCGTTCGTTAACGCCTTGACGTATTTCCCACCCACGCCCGATTTTCCCGAGGGACTTTTGCTTTCGGGTGGACAAGATACTATCATAGAAGCAAGACAGCCGGGGAAGTCAGTGGATGATAATGCAGATGCTATGCTTTTGGGCCATCGCCACAACGTCTGTGCATTGGATGTGTGTCCCGAGGGAGGCTGGATTGTAAGTGGCAGCTGGGATGCGACAGCGCGACTATGGAGAGTCAATAGATGGGAGTGCGATGTCACTTTGGAGGGCCATGAAGGAAGTGTCTGGACAGTTCTCGCCTACGATAAGAACACGATCATCACAGGTACGGTGACCTTCTGGGCCATGTGGGATATCCAGACGCTGATAGTTTTCTAGGCGGTGCCGATAAGCTCATAAGGGTTTTCAACACCTCTGGGACGCTCGTGCGGTCTATCAAGGGCTCTCCGGATATTGTCCGGTCACTTTGCAAACTTCCCCCGTCTCATCCCTCGGGCGCTCAGTTTGCTGCTGCAAGCAACGATGGCGTGATTCGGTTGTTCCAGTTGGACGGTCAGCTTGTTGCGGAACTTTATGGACATGAAAGCTTCATCTACTCCCTTGCCTCTCTGCCATCGGGCGAGTTGGTCAGTTCCGGAGAGGATCGAACTGTGAGGGTATGGAATGGGACACAATGTGTCCAGACAATCACCCATCCGGCGATCTCCGTATGGAGTGTTGCCGTCTGCAAGGAGAATGGGGACATTGTTACAGGGGCAAGTGACCGTATCACCCGTGTCTTCACCAGAAGCCCAGAGCGCCAGGCGGCTGCGGAAGTCGTGCAGCAATTTGACGCTTCGGTCAAGGAATCGGCAATCCCGGAGCAGCAGGTCGGCAAGGTCAACAAGGAAGAACTCCCCGGGCCTGATTTCCTTCAACGGAAGTCGGGTACGAAGGAGGGCCAGGTTCAGATGATTCGAGAGGACGATGGCAGCGTGACGGCTCATACATGGTCGGCAGCGACGCAACAATGGATAGCAGTGGGCACGGTGGTTGATTCGGCTGCCAGCGGCGGGAGGAAGACCGAATACCTGGGACAAGACTATGACTATGTTTTCGATGTCGATGTCGAGGATGGCCAGCCACCGCTTAAGCTGCCCTACAATGTCACCCAAAATCCGTACGAAGCTGCGACGAAATTTATCGCGGATAACGAGCTTCCCAAGACCTATCTCGAACAGGTTGCGAATTTCATTGTCCAAAATACGCAGGGCGCAACCATCGGTCAAACTTCTCAGGAACCGGCGGGCGACGCTGCACAACCATCTGTGCCTGAGGCGCGCCCGACAGTCCTCCCTCAAAAGACCTTCCTTTCTATCAAGATTGCTAATCTCAAAGTGGTCTCTAAGAAGTTGCAGGAGCTGAACGAACAGCTCTTATCTTCTGGATCGAAAGATATAGCTCTAGCTCCTCCCGAGGTAGAAACACTTTCTGCTCTGTGCAGGGAAATGGAAAAGAGCGCGCGCCTCAAAGATTCGCCGCTTGTGGACAATGGAGTGTCCCTGCTGTTCAAGGTTGCGACGGCATGGCCTCCAACCAACCGACTTCCCGGTTTAGATCTCCTCCGTGTGCTTGCGTCCGCAACTCCCATGATTGCTACAATGGATTATGGCAACCAGGACCTTATATCCGGGATCCGGTCCGGCGGCATTTTCGACCCTCCCATCAACATAAACAACGCAATGCTCTCAGTCCGCATGATGGCGAATCTCTTCGAGACCGAGGCGGGCCGCGACCTGGCGTTGAAGAATTTCGACCAGATCCTGGCGATGATCCAGCCAGTTCTGGACGATAGTAGAGGGACGCCGAATCGCAACTTCATCATCGCTGTCGCCACGCTGTACATCAACTTTGCCGTTTTCTCGACCACGGACGGCAGGGAGTCGGCGCCGGAGTCCTCGGAACGGGCTCTGGTCCTCCTTGAGAAGCTGGCCAAGTTGCTCTCCGATGAGAAGGACTCGGAGGCGGTCTACCGGTGCATTGTTGCGTTGGGGACCTTGGTCAAGGGCCTTGGTGAGGAGGTTAGGAGTGCGGCGAAGGAGATATACGATGTCGGGGCTGTCCTTGATAAGATTTCAAGCACCGGGCTTGGAAAGGAGCCGAGGATGAAGGGCATTATTGACGAGGTTAGAGAATCGATGCCTTAGTGGCTACACACTCGAGGTATATATCCTCGACAAGAACAATCGCATTTCTCGCTTCACCTGCATATTTACCCGACGAGCTCTTTGCATAGATCTGTAGGAATGAGTGCGTAGTAACAAATCAACCAGATCCTATCCCCGATCCAATAAACAACCTAAAGTCTCCCTCCCTGAACACCAACCTCGACAACCTGATCAATGCCATGATAATCCGGACAATCGAGGTCATATTTCTCCAGAATAGCCTTTGTCAGAAACCTGCCGCCCATAAAATGTCTCCCGCGGTAGTGCTTGACACACGGCTTCGGCGCCGTCAGACTAACCAGCGTCTGCGGCATAAACTTCGCGCCGGGGCCCTCCTTGGGCGGCCCGCTCTCGATGTCCCAGGAACTGGGCGCGTCGACGCTCAGCACGGGGACTGGGGTCGCCTCGATCTGCGAGACGATGGAGGGGAAGGGGTCGCGGAGGGGCCCGCCGAAGGAGAAGCCAAAGATGGCGTCAACGACGAGGTCCGAGGTGTTGAGGGAGTCGGTGAAGGAGGTGGTGAAGGGGACGGAGAGGTTGTGGAGTTGGGTTTTGAGGCGCTGGTCGGGACGGAATTGTTAGGTTGTTGTTTTGGTGTTGTGTTGGACAGGGGAGTGAAGGATCGGACGGACCTGGTAGAGCTCGTTCTTGCCCTCTTTGGGGTAGTAGACCGTGGGCGTGTAGCCGTATTGGGCTAGATGGCGCGCGGCTACGAGGCCGTCGCCGCCTGTTCGGACGTTTAGATTGGGTGGTGGTTGACTGGCTGACTGGCTGGGCGTTTGAGGCTTACCGTTATTGCCCGGGCCACATACCACGAGAATCTTCGTGCCGGAGCTTGGGGGATGGACGCGGTAGACTGGCGTGTTTGTCAATTCATTGCCCGAGGATTGTAGGGCTATATAGTTCCTTGTCGTCTTACCAGCTTGCGAAACAGACAGACCAGCGAGCTCCATCAACTGGTCCAAAGACCACCCGCCCATTTCCATGAGGTCCTTGTCGAGAGAGGCAGCATTCTGGGCAGAAATTGCCTGCGGCATGTCAGTACGATGCGGCTGGTAGTAGTACTACGTAGTATCATGTGTAGCGGCGTACTTTCAATGCCATTCTTGCTGTTCTGCTGTAGTGGCGCACTGTGCTGAGTAGAGGGTTACGTCTAAGCAATGAAAGACGAAGCATCCGCAGGCTAATGCTAAGGAGAGAGGTACTTAATGAGTAGACTCGAAGCCGGAGGTGCTGCGATGCCACTGCCATTGCATCATAGCCCCTCCACCGCCCGGCAGAATCCGGCTCCGGACTAACTGCTTTCCGACTCCGCGAACCTCGATCTTTTCTCCGGCATCGCCAGGTCAATTGGTCCAGCTCCCCAGCGTCAATTTAACCAGCCATCATGGTGGTGCGAATTCGCCTTGCGCGCTTCGGCGCGAAGCACGATCCTTTCTACAATATTGTCATTGCTCAAGCGCGGTATGTTTTAGGCTCCTGTTTAGGGATGCCTACGTACCAAAGGAATGCGAGCAGCTAACACAGCAAACAGGTCAGCCCGCAACTCGAAGCCCATGGAGGTCATCGGCACGTACAACCCCAAGCCGCACAAGCCTACGAACCTATCCGACGAGGAAGCGCGGTTGGCGAAACCGTTCAAGTCGGTCGCGCTGGATAGCTCGAGAGCGAAGTACTGGCTGGGTGTCGGGGCGCAGCCCAGTGATCCGGTGTGGAAGTTGCTGCGAATGGTGCGTTTGCGGTTGTTTGGGTTGGATCCTAGCTTACAAGTGCAGGGCGGGCTTGTCGAGCCGAAGAAGAACCCGAATGAGAACCAGTCGTGACTTTTTAGTCTGACCTCGTGAATTCGAAGAGAGTGCGCGTCTCTGGACTTGATCCAAGGGCACTGGGCATTGATTGGCATTGTCAGGCGTTCGAAGATATCATTGATTTTTGGGTTCAAGGATTTTGCTCTGTACATTAGGGTTGGGGCTCTGGGGCCAGTCTCGCTGTCATGCGTCCATCATCCGGGCGAGTGTCATGCATGACAAAATATGGTGTACCTGGCAGGCAGTCGCAGCCGCCAGGAGTCAGTTGACGGATGAGTCATGCACAATCAGAGAGTCAACAGCAGAGTTTGGCATTCCATTGATCGCCGTCCGCGCCGGGCCTTTGTCCGGGCTGGGTGCCTGTGTCCTCAGAGAACAACTCGTCATGGTTAATTAACGCCAATAAGGCTGAATAAAAGAATAACAGTTCCATGTTTCGAGAGAGGTCAAGTTGTCATATCGGGGACGCAGTGTCTGCCTGCGACAACCAAGGAAGGGCAGGAGTAGATGACGGGCGATTGACGGCGACTACAGGAGGTCGACAGCCTGTAGTCGACAGCGCGAGAGAAGCTTAAAGGAGCCGAGGAGGACGCTGGACAGCTGGACAGACTGGACAGACTGGACTGGACTGGACAGCATCGATATACATTCAGGCATAGACACAGCCGGAGCATTGTTTCTGCGCCTCCGCCCGCCTCCACCCGAACGCGCAGTCCAACTCTTGCCTTGTTTCTTCCTTCCTCTACGTACTTCTTCTACTTCTACTTCGACTCGCGTCTTCCTTCCACGCACAGTCTTATTCGTTCTTCTCTTTCTGCCGATCGATCGCCCAGCCCGACACACGCCTCGACTGCCGGGCCTGTCATTCATTCATTATTCTTACCTCTCTTGCTTGTACCGAGTCGCGCTGCGAACTGGAACCGTTGAGGCGATCCATGGGCCAACGAGAGCTGAGGGAACCAGACCCATAGCCGGCTTCCAATTCGCCTCCCCCAAAGAGAGAGACCCTTCCGGACTCGATATTCCATCGCCCTTCCCCTTCTCTACTCCAGCTCAGCCCAGCCCAGCCCATCTGTCTCCCCTTCCTCCTTCCTCCTTCCTCCTTCCCACACATCCTCGT
>RAQS01000222.1:0-32000 GCA_003698115.1 Aspergillus sp. HF37 | reverse complement strand
TTTCCTCCCAAGCCCTCGCCCTCCCCGCAAACACCATCACCGTCACCGTCGAGTACGTCAACGCCGCCGCGCACTCGCCCACCTCCTCGCCCATGTCGTCGTCTACCCCCATCATCGCCCCAAGCAGCTCGTCGGCTGTCCCCTCGTCTTCTTCGGTCGTGCCCTCGTCCTCGTCGGGCATCGTCTCCCCGAGCATGACCTCCTCGTTCTCGCCGTCGAGCAGCGGCGCGCCCACTAGCTCGGCGTCTGTTTCGACTACTGCGCCTGCTTCGACTGGCTCGGCGTCCGCGTCCGCGTCCGCGCCGCAGCATACCGGCGCCGCGGCGAGGGGTGTGGATGTGTCAATGTCTGGTGCGGTCATGGCTGTGGCGGGGGTTGTTGCTGGGGTTGGGATGCTTTGAGTGAGTCGCCCTGGGTGTTGGGCTTAGGAGGATGGTATCTTCGCTTCTTACTTCTGTCCTTGTTGGTTTCTTCTTCATGGTTTTTACGTACTTTACGTGGATGGGTCGTTGGCTTTTTTTTGTATTCGATTCTACCTATACCTATCTAGTTCTATATTCTATTCGCTTGATACCCGCGACTGTTATAGCCTGCTATTCGATAATATACTACATTTTCATAGCCAGGTTGTAAAATACACGGATACATACTGTCACTAATCCTTGAATACCGCCTCATACCTCTTCCCCCGGAACGCCCACACCCCCCAATTCCCACACGACACATCATGCGGGTCCATGTCGTTCAGATCCCACCGCAGACTGCGGAAGATGTTCTCCCCCGGCTCCAGCAGCACGTCGTACTCGCCCGCGCTCTTCTCGTGCACCCAGTTGATATCCCGCTCCATGTCAAACTGCGTGTACCCCGTGCTCAGGATCGGCACCTTGGTCTCCAGCAGCTGCGGCAGGGTCTGTTCCCACTCGTGCGAGCTGGCCGGGTGGCCCAGGCCCGGGTGGAACAGCATGAAGCAGTCAAAGTACGGGTCAAACGGCTGGAAGTACTGCGCCTGGTACATCGTGTGGAAGTAGTCCACGTACGTCGAGATCTTCAGCTGCCCGCCTAGACGGTCCTCCACGATGCCCCCGAACGGGTTCTCCGCCGTCCGCGCAGGCAGCGGGAACTCCGCGTCCCGGTTCGCCATTGCCTCCGGCCCAATGAATATCACGTGGATCAGCGACCCCGGGAACATGTAGCTGAGCTGCAGCCACACCTCGCGCGGCAGCGACGACTCCGCCCGTGCCCCAAGCACAAATATCCGCACCGGCGGTGCCTTCAGTCGCAGCCCTTTGATGTCGACGCCTTCGCCTGTTTTCGGGGGGTGCATTGTATATCGAAGTGCTTGCTCAGTCAGCGCTCGCTATCCCCATACTCATATAAATCATAGAGACTCACCAGTTACGCTCTTGAGCCCCTCGACAGTAAGCCTCCCCTCCTTCCGGACCGAATACGGACTCAGCTCGTGCAAAACACTCCCAATCGTAACCGGATACGTCAACATCCGCGTAACCTGGCGCATGCTGCGGTCGTGGTTGATCGCGTCAAACTCGCGCGTGTACAGAAACGTATCCCAGCTACTCATGTTGATCACAAAGTTATCCTCCTGCAATCCCGGGTACGAGAACTCGGGGAAAAACCGCCCGCTGTGCAGGTCGTGGTCGTCTTCGTTGACCTGCCGAATCGTCTCACAGATCTCCAGGTGCGCCTCGAAATCGTCCACCCAGTGGCCCTCGCTGCAGTAGATCGGCACCCCGCAGTCCGGACACTCGAAGTGCGAATGCGCCGGCGCCAACGCACCGTCCCCGTGCCGGCTCTTCCGCGCCTCCGGGTCGTGCGGCGACACCGGCAGCCGCGTCTGCTGGTGGCTTGGGTGCGGGCAGAAGGCGTTCTGGCCGATCAGCGCGGCGCGCTCGCGGATTGCGCGCGACGGTGACTTGGAGAACGGGTGGAAGAGGTTGTCCGCCTTCAGCAGCGCGCGGTTCTCGGGGGGTGCGTAGCCGGATGAGGTCGAGGCTGCTCGCTGCGTGATGGACTCAGCATTGTGCAGAACCCGTGGAGTCGGCGACGGCGACGGCGTGCGAGGGTTCGCTTTCGGGGGGTTTCTCGACGCAAGTCGGCTGTGGGACAGTGAGCCGTAGCTGCGGACTAGGGGGTTGCATCGTCGAGGACGAGCTAGGCTCTGTATCCGCAATGGATCCTGCGTCCTCGTCCCATTCCGCAGAACCTGCAGGCAGCGGCCACAGGTGTGTTCGCCAGCCATTGTGGTGTGGGTGTTTACGGAGGTCGGAGATGCCGAGAGATCTGGTGGTACGCTTGTTTGCATCGTTTGCACTAGTCCAAGCCCTAACCCTGCCTCTCCTTGGGTATAATCATCAAACCCTCCAGTCCGGCCTCGATTATTCAAATTAATAGGAAATAGACACAGCTCTGATTGCAACACCTACATTTCGCTGGCCTATCCACAGGCAGTCTTCACGAAAACTGAAGCCGCGATCTATACACCCCAGCCTTGACCGGCGAAATGACAAGCATCTCACCACGAGAACCATAAGCCTCCGCAAGAGCCGAGGACATATGTCCAGCAGACCAGAAACCCGTCTCAAAACCCGTTCGTTCTCCACTCTGATCCAAAAGCCTCCTCTCGCCGCAGCTCTCGTAAAACTTCCACACGCTCGTCTCCGTGTCTCCGTTCCAACTAACATACACCGCCGTGCCGTCCAGCTGATAGAACTCCCTCCCCAACCCTCCGTTCGCTCGATACTTCTCCCCAACTGTCCCTTCATCCCATAACTCATAAGGCATAGCCAACTGGTCCCATTCAACCCCAATGGCAGTAAACGTCTACTCATCGAAATCCATGAGTCTCCTGGACAATACTCCTCTTTCCGTCAAGATAGACTGGCCGGACAGGTGCTGCGAGGGCTGTGGACTTGCAATGCCAGAAGATTTACTCTGCGAGGATGCGGGGAAGGGGTTGTTTTGACGGAGCTGTGGACCGACTCCAACAGCAAGGGCAAAGAGAAACAGCAAGAAAACGGCGAGAACCCCGGCGGTGACAACACTCAGGATAAACACATAAAGCTGTCGAGGCTATATCAACTATAAGCCGAAGAAGAGCATATGGCCGGGTTATTTCATCGGGTAGATGCGAATCGGTTCAGTGGCTAGTCTACCTCTTTTTAGACGCTCTGCTTCGAATATGTCACTATCAGATTGTCCATGTCGCAAGAAGAGAGGGAAAGGGTCACTGATCGACGAAGCCCGGCCAAATCTTCCCCAAGTCGTCATAAACAGTCGCCAGCTTGACAGTTGGGTCACCGATACCGCCAGTGGTTGTCAAGCTCTTCTGTCTACTTACTAATGCGGTGGATATGGGCTAATTGATCTCCAATGTGGTCAGACGAACGTCTTTTTTGCCGTTCACTTACCACGACATCAACTCCCTAGCCTCGCCGGGGAGGGAGCTTGAACTTGGTGACACGCGCGCGGCGGGGCGATGGCGCCGCCAGCGCAAATCCGCAGACGTGCAGGAGACCTCAAGTCGTCCTATGCTGCGTATCGACAAGGAGAACTGGGGGTGAAGCCCTTCGGGGCGGAGAGACTGGCTTTGAGGATGCAATGACGGTGGTGGTTCCCCGGGGTCTATATCTTCATGTATTCGTCAAGAAATATCGTAACCAAAACGTTTCGCCTGATATTCGAGATTCGCTCCTTCGTGAGACCTCGAAACCACGCCGTGGCATAGATCTCCGGATTTCCATTGGAGCAAGCCCAACAGTAGTCGCCCGTAGTTGGCGCGGGCTGAGCAATCTAGATTGGCGGAGAAGAAGGTGTGGCGCGTGCCGGTGTGGCGTCGGACCAGCCGTAGAAAAACAACTTCGGGTTCTCTCGCCGACAAAGATATCCAGGAACTGCCCTACCCTAATATACCAGCCATTGCGGTATTCTACAAAACCATCCACCCCCCCCTGCATATGAAGGCAATGACCACTTTCACCCGGCCCTCCGCCGCCCTCTCATCGCAAGTCGCCTCGGCCCTGTTCCGATGCCATGCGTCTCCCGCTCGTTATGTCCACTCGTCGCGATTCAAGGCCGCTATTGCCCATCCGATAACCGCCCACGGCCCTCCCCCGAAAGCTCCCACGCCCGCGGACGAGTTCCGGGAGGCTAAAGAGCAGCGCCAGCAGCAGGAAGAGACGCAACAACCAGCCGAGCCAAAACAACGGGCACAACCGCCAAAGCCGTCCAAGGCGCTGGAGAAGCGGTTTTGGAGGGATGTTGATGTGAAGAGGAAGCCGGGTACGTTTCTATGTTTGGGATTTGCATTTACTCTGCGCCTTTGCTAACCGGTATTCGTTCGTTAGAGGGCGACTACCAAGTCCTGTTAGACAAGCGACCAGTCCGATCGCCTACAAAAGATACCCTGTCCATTCCCGAGACCAAGCCTCAACTCGCCCACGCCGTTGCCCTGGAATGGGATGTCATGACCTCCGCCCAGCAAGCGCTGAAGAATCACCTCATCCCGTTGACCTCGCTCAGTGCGCGGGCCGGGGATATTGCGCAGGAAGACGCGGAGGGCGAGACTGCGACTAGGGAACAGATCGTGGGGACTACGATCCGCTACCTCGATACCGACACGTTGCTCTGCTGGGTGCCTGAGCGGAATAGGTATGGCGGGAACGAAGCAGAGGAGAACGGCGAGAAGACCGAGACTCTACGAGACACCCAGATGAGCGTGGCCCAGGACATCGTGACCTTCCTGTCGAGCAAGGTGTGGCCGGGGGTTGAGATCCAGCCGCTGGACAGTGACAGCATCATGCCGATGTCGCAGCCGCAAACCACGACGGACATCGTGCGCGGGTGGATCGCCGATTTGCCGCCGCACGACCTGGCGGCGTTAGAGCGCGGAGTGCTGTCTTCCAAGAGCTTGTTGGTTGCCGTCCGGCTCCTCGTGGAATGGAGCGAGAACTTCCGAAACCTGCAGCGGCCGGGGAACAAGAAATTCGGGATCGAGGAGGCGGCCGAGGCGTCGAGCCTGGAGGTGCGGTGGCAGACGGGGATGTGGGGGGAGGTGGAGGACACGCATGATGTGGACAAGGAGGATCTGAGGCGGCAGCTGGGGAGTGTGGTGGTGATGGTGAGCGGCGAGAGGAGGTAGCTGTAGCTGTATATACTAGGCTTGTATACTTATGTGTATAGTACTCCGATGTTGTCCTTGTATTCTGCCAAGCCGTGCGATCGTCCAGACTTCGCCTCCTCCTTCTTCCCCACGGCGTCTCCCAGCTGCTCTCCTCGATCTCAACAACAACCAACTGTCTCTTACTCGGCCCTGTGTCTCTATGCGTCTCATTACCACCGCCTTCTCCTGATATAGCGTGTTCCCGGCGACCCAGTCATGACCGAGAAGGGCCCAGCGTGAGTTCTCCCCCGCCAGCTAGGGGTCCTGGTGTCCGATGGGCTTTGTCCATTGTCCCCCCAGTGCTCCTTAGATCCGTGTCTGGACTATGCTGACCTGCCCGGTTGTTAGTCACAAACGCTCCAAGAGCGCCATTGCGCGTTCGCTCCTGTATCGCGACAAGTCGAGGGGAGACGACGACATGGCCAGCAACGACGGCAGCGAACCCCAGCCTCCCTCGGATGCTCCGATAGGCCGCCCTTCGCTGTCTCCTCTGACGCACTCCCGAAGCGATAGTCGAAGATTCGCGCACGATCCGAATCCCCTGCCCACGTCGCTCGAAGGTCCGCATCCGTCTACGGCTTCGAGCCAGGGTGGCGACAACGTCGAGAGATTGTCCTCCGCTCAGGCAGAGAGCGTGCCCATGTCGCTTGACGAGTCTGTGCGGACCTTCCGGCTGTTCGAGGTCCTGCGGACGGGCGATACCGCGGCGATATCGAAAGCCGTCAAGGAGAGCAAAGACGCCCAGGGAGCGAACAACCTGCCCGGCACGACTATCCTCCACCTTGCGATCCAGTGTGCCGAGCCCCAGGTCGTGGAGTACGTTCTGTCCGTGGGGAATGTTGATGTCAACACCCGCGACCGAGACGGCAATACGCCTCTCCATCTGGCTGCTCAGCTGGGGAGGGGCCCGTTGGTTCGTGATCTGCTGAACCGG
The DNA here is from genome assembly GCA_003698115.1 of Aspergillus sp. HF37. Classification (NCBI taxonomy): domain Eukaryota; kingdom Fungi; phylum Ascomycota; class Eurotiomycetes; order Eurotiales; family Aspergillaceae; genus Aspergillus; species Aspergillus sp. HF37. The sequence continues at coordinate 25,890 of RAQS01000222.1, read as the reverse complement.
CCCGCTCTGAACGACTCGATTATCAATTACCGCGGCGAGACTGCGCTGGATGTTGCGCGTACCCCGGACATCTTCCAGCAGCTCCAGCTGGCGCGGTCCCTCTTCATCGATAATACGACCCAGGATCTGCAGTCGCTGTTAGCTCGTGGGGAATACGAGAGGCTGGAGAAGCTTCTGGAGGAGCCTCGCGTTGAGGGGGCCATGGATATGGATAGTCTGGACCTGGTCACCGACCGTGCGACAGCGCAAACCGGGGGCACCTTGTTGCATGAGGGAGCCCGCAAGAAGGATACGAGACTCCTCCAGATTCTGCTGATGCACGGTGCAGATCCGTTCCGCCGCGACAAGAAAGGGAAGTTGCCACAAGATGTTACGAAGGATGACAGAACCCGAGCCATTCTGAAGAAGTCACCGGCGGCAGTCATTGCCCAGCGCGGTATCCAAGAAAGAGCTATTCTGGGGAATAACACCGCCCAAGGGATCACTGGGCGAGCTGCGTCTGGCGAGACGCCACTCGCGGGTAAGGAAGCTCGCGAAATGAGAGGATACTTGAAGAAGTGGACCAACTACACCAGTGGCTACAAGCTGCGGTGGTTTGTGCTCGAAGACGGCGTTCTGAGCTACTACAAACACCAAGGTAATCCCCTCGGCTCCATGACGCCCGCTTATGCTGACGTATTCCAGATGATGCCGGGTCGGCGTGTCGCGGCGCGATCAACATGAAAATCGCAAGGCTCAATATGGATTCGCAGGACAAGACGCGTTTCGAAATCCAGGGCAAGTCGTCGGTTAAATACCACCTGAAGGCAAACCACGTGGTCGAGGCAAAGCGCTGGTTCTGGACCTTGAACAATGCCATCCAGTGGGCCAAAGACGAGGCCAAGGAAGAGGAGAGGCGCCGAACGAAGGATGCCGAAGCGCTTCGCCAAGCGAAGCTTGACCAGAGCGAAGGTCGGGCGCCGGATACTTCGGCTGATCCCCTGCCTCTTACTACAACCAAGTCGAACGGGAAAGGCCTGGCTCCCCCTCCCCCTTCTCTGGGCGTGCCCAGCAGCAGCGGCACCAAGCTCAGCACGTATGCGTCTCACACTACTCTGGAGAGCACGCCCGGTGACGACGACACTTCCGCGCAAGGTTCATTTGACCAGAGTGCGCCGAATGAGGTAAACAGAGTCGCCAGCCATGTGACCTCAGCACCTGACCCGGAGGAGGAGGAGGATTATGGCGACGATGGGTCCAGCCATGCGGCTGACATGCCGTCCAGTGATAAAGATGCCCTCAACATCACCGCCCAGTCCACTAAGCTTCAGCTTAACCTCCTCGCCAACGTGGCGTCGTCACTGCAGGCGGAGAAGTCTAAGAATCCAGCCATGCCGATCTCGGATCCGGCAGTGGGCGAAGCCTTGACTGCCTATGAAGCCTCTGCAAACAGTCTCAAGGAGCTGGTGCAGAATCTTCTCAAGATCTCCCGAGACCGCGATGCCTACTGGCAGTACCGACTGAACAGGGAGGGATATCTTCGGCAGATGTGGGAAGAGAGCATGGCACGAGTTGCGCAGGAGCATGAGGATTTGCAATCCAGGATGGGCGAATCCGAAGATAAACGACGGCGCACTAAGAAGGCACTCAAGGAGGCGCTGGAGACGTCTGCAGCGGCAAGCTGGGTAGCAAGTAATGCCCCGTCTCACGCACCGGCGCCGTGTGGGGAGACCCGTGGAGACGACGTGGATGAGCAGGAAACACGCGTTTTCGAGAATACCGAACAGAAGCCGCTTGATCAAGAAGGGAATGGGATTTCGTTGAACAGGAAGCCGGCTCCCCAGATCAGCGGTCTTCACGAATCCGATTCAGATGAAGAGGAAGAATTCTTTGATGCCATTGACTCGGGTGAAATCGAGGCGGAGGACCTGACCAAGTCCGAAGTGAAGGATGCCGGTGAGGAGTCCAAGGACGAGAGCGCACAGCTCCGAGCAGTGAAACACACGGAAATAGCTCCCTCGTTTAAGGGATACGAACAGCCTGTGAGGAAGAGACTCAAGATGGATTATGACGACCGGCCAAAGATCTCCTTATGGGTAAGTATCATCGCCAACATTGTCGACACGCACTCATGTGGTTTAGGGCATTCTGAAATCCATGATCGGCAAAGACATGACCAAGATGACGCTGCCGGTGTCTTTCAACGAGCCGACCTCGCTGCTCCAGCGAGTGGCCGAGGACTTGGAGTACGCGGACCTCCTCGACATTGCTGCCGATCGGACCGACTCGCTGGAGCGGATGGTGTATGTTGCTGCGTATGCGGCTAGCGAGTACGCATCTACGATCGGCCGCGTGGCGAAGCCGTTCAACCCGCTGCTCGGCGAGACCTTTGAATACGTCAGACCGGATAAAGGATATCGGTTCTTCGTGGAGCAGGTCAGCCACCACCCGCCGATTGGCGCTGCATGGGCGGAATCGCCCAAGTGGCAGTACTACGTAAGTCTCTTCATTCTATTGATTATGTACTCCTAGCTGACTAGTCCAGGGCGAGTCTGCGCTCAAGTCGAAGTTCTACGGCAAGTCGTTTGACATCAATCTGCTGGGCACGTGGTTCCTGCATCTTCGCCCGGTGACCGGGGGAGAGGAGCTCTACACGTGGAAGAAGGTTACATCGTCGGTGATCGGGATCATCACCGGGAACCCGACGGTCGACAACTACGGCTTGATGGAAATCAAGAACTGGAAGACGGGAGAAGTGTGCTACCTGGACTTCAAGCCGCGGGGGTGGAAAGCGTCGTCGGCGTACCAAGTGACCGGGCGGGTCGTGGACGGCGAGGGATCGACGAAATGGAGCATCGGCGGCCGGTGGAACGACAAGATCTACGCGCGGCACACGCCCGGGTTCGAGGCGCTGGTGTCCGGCCAGGACCCGGAGTCGGCCAAGACGTTCCTGGTGTGGCAGAGCAATTCCCGCCCCGCCGAGGTCCCGTTCAACCTCACCCCGTTCGTACTCACGCTGAACGCCCTGCCCGAGGACTTGAAGAAGTTCCTCCCGCCGACGGACACCAGGCTGCGGCCCGACCAGCGCGCGATGGAGGACGGCGAGTACGACTTTGCCGCGACGGAGAAGCACCGGGTCGAAGAGAAGCAGCGCGGAAAGCGACGCGAGCGGGAGATCAACGGCGAGGAGTACGAGCCCAAGTGGTTTACTCGGGAGCGCCATCCGATCACGGGAGAGGGCTATTGGGCGCATAACGGGGGGTATTGGGAGAGCAGGGAGACGCAGGACTGGAGCGCGTGTGAGGATATTTTTTAGGTGGATGTAATTGGATAGAATAGGTGGTAGCATTTGCGTGTACGCAGTATCATGCTACCATGAATTGGCCATTCCGTCGAGTTTCTATTCAACAAAATCGGTCGTAACCACTGGATTTATTAGTAGAGGTGTGTCTACACCTGTAGTCAGAAATCATTTTGTACGGATTCGGGCGTACACGCGTATAGAACCTGTACACGAATCGTTAAAGTGCTTTACAGTCGCGGCAGGAGTGAGCTATTAACAGCACCCATAGACATTAATTCGTCGAACTACAAATATAGACACGAAAGGACAACAGCAAAATAAGCAGAATCAGACAGACAACCTCCCATTTTTTCAATCTAATCAATCAGCCGCAAAACCGCCGCCGCCCGCTGGATGGATGCAGACAACAGAGTAGTAGTACTAATTTACACGCAAATCGCACAATCCAGACAGATGCACTTTTAACGCTGGAAGAAAATAAAAATAAAAAATGCATCAGTCGGATCACGTACATGCTGAACGGAGAGAAACAAAAGCAGACAGACAGACGGTCGCGGCGGGCAGAAAATTATTATGCCAGCTGCATGCATGCATGGCATGGCATGGCCTCGGAAAACACAGCGGATATCTAGAGCCTCTTCTTTTGGTGTTGCCACAAGTTGACAAGGCGTTTCGTCGTAAGCGGGATCTGAGTGGGCTCAGTCAGGCTGGCTGGCACGAGCCACGATCCAGGAGATGACTTTTCATTTTGATCAAGGCGGGAGGGGGGCCGCCAGCCAATGGGTGATGACACTTATTGAGCAATGGTTTTGGCGTAATACGGCAGCTTCATGTAGTCGCCGTGGGTTCGACGCTTCATGCGCTCGGTGTCGTAGTCGTCGGCGCCATCTCTGCTGCCCCAGGTGGTCTGTATTGCAATCAGTCAGTCTTGGCTGTACTGTACCAGATAGATGGCAGGCTAAATGAGTTTGCAAGGCTGAGATGCATGGCGAATCAAATCGCCCAGACAGGCACGCGCGTAAAGGCGGACGTGCGGACGACCAAAAAAGAAAAAGAAAAAGAAAAACGAAAACGAAAAAAAAAAAAAAAAAAAAAGGGAAGCCAATGTCAATGCGGTGCGCCGACAGAGAGGCCCAGACTTGGTATCCAGGCTAGCGCCGTACCCGCGGATAAAAGCGAAATGAAATGAACCAAGAGAAATAAAATAACATACCACGTTGAGGGTCAGCACGGCATAGATTTTAATGACTCCGTGGAAATAGCCGAACAGGATGGACAGGGGCAGCAGCAGGACGTCGACGGGGTAGCGGATGTAGTGGCCGAGCAGCTTGATGAACTTGCTGACGAACATCCAGGCGGCCAGGGCCTGCATGGCCAGAACATGACCGTCAGGATGCCAGGGCTCGGTGGCCTTGTGGCCGAGCAGCAGCAGCAGCAAATCGCCGAGCAGAGCCGGGGGGGACAGGGTCGTCAGATGGACAGCATACGCGCTCCACGGCTGGCGACTACACTAGGGGGTTAGCGCACAGCTTAAACTAGCGGCTGCTGCATGTCGCCCGACTGGGACCGCCATGGGTCTGACACGTTCCAGCCACGGTCACAGCAGGTTGCATGCACAGCAGAGGCATGGCAGGTGCATGGAGACAGTACTTACTACCAAATATGCTTCTCATGAAACATGCTCTTGAGATTGCTCCGCCAGTTGCTGCGCGACCACCGCGCGCACTGCCGCAGGAATCTCGGGTTGTCCTCCAGCGTGGTCTGCACCTCGGCCTCGGGATGGTACTGCATGAACGTCTCCCAGCCGTGGGACACCATCCAGCGCGTGATGAAGTTGTCGTCGTCGGCGTTGAGCTGATACTTGCCGAACCACCACTCCTCGTTGGTGAAGGCGTGCGTGAAGCCCTCGTCCTGCAGGATCTTAGACCGGTACGCGACACTCCGGCCCGACATGCACGGCAGCCCGCCGTCGATATGCGTGGTGGACGCGCAGTCAAAGTTGCGCCGTTCGAGGTAGAGCGCGCCCAGGAAGCCCCAGACGCGCTGCGACAGCGTCGGAGCGACCTGCCGCCGCAGTCGCTGGCAGGTCACGACGCCGCCGTACCGCTCGTCCTTCTCGAACGGGGCTAGGATCCAGGGTAGCACGGTGCGCGGCCAGCTCACGTCGTCGTCGGCCAGGATGGTGATGGCGGTGCGGACCTCGGGAATGGCCCGGGTCATTTGGCGCCGCTTGTTGGGATGGGTCACGGTGAACAGGCGGATGCGGGACTTGGAGGCGGGCATCGCGCTCAGCATGTCCTCGGCGCGTTTCCGGTTGGCCTCGATGGTGACCAGCAGCAGCTCATATGGCCGGTTGTCGAGGATCGTCCGGACGGTCTCGACCAGCTCGTCGCCGCAGCCCTCCAGCGTGGGAATGATCACCGTGACATCCTGCGCGGTGAGCTTCGGGTCGGCGGGTGGAGGAATCGGCTTGAAGGTCCAGAATGAGAAGAGGTTCACGACCAGACGTAGGTAGCGATATAAGCTGCAGAGGTCAATCGTCAGCCATCTGCGTGGATAGTTGGCAGTGAGGAATTTGGAATGGCAGCCCGATACCGGCTATTAAACAGGAAGGGGCTACTGACAAGAGAGCTATAAATGCTCGCATGAATGGAAATGCCATTCTCTCGAGGGGTTTCTTTTTATATATAAATTCAAGACCTCCAGATTACCCTTCCTTTTTTCCCAGAGGGCCAACTCGGTCAAGTAGAGGTACACGGGAGAACAGACAATGACAGCCCGAGCAGCATGTCAAGGTCAATTGTCTGCGAGGAAAGCAGAGAGAGAGAGAGAGAGAGAGAGAGAGAGAGAGAAGAAAGAATGGAATTCTTCTGGAGCCAGAAGAGGACGAGGACCGGGAGGGAAGAGGAGGGAAACGAATGTCTGGAGCGGAAAGTCTATGGACAGGAAGAGACGGGAGCGAGCGTTCTATATAAGCCGGGCAGACAGGCAGACAGGCAGGCGAAAGTTAGGAGCCAGATCGACTAAACGGGCAAGACACATGCTCATGGCGACAGGCAGAAGTGCTGTCAACCAGGAACGGGAAAACCACAGCAGAACCCCACAGAGCTAGGTCGGCAGCCGTTGTCATTTCGAGAGAGATGCAGGAGCGAGTTGCCTCGTGCGTCAAAGACCCTGGATCTAGACGGCGGATGTCGCGCGCAGTGGAGAAGGATTGGCGGCGGTCAATGCAGCTCCTAGTCGTCTTACATGCTGATATGCTGGTGGGCTGGTGGAGGGCTGGGTTTGGTACTGCAGTTAGCTAGTAGCTCCGCTGGGGTGTTCCGCCGAATCGAATCCGGTTGTTTCTTCGAGTCTCTGTCAGTTGTCAGTTGTCAGTCGTCAGTCGTCAGTTGTCAGTGGTCAGTTGTCAGCTAATTTAACGGCGATGCCGATGGGCCGATGGTGGATGGAGTGTGGCAAATACGTGATTGGCCAGGACTGGCAGTCTATGCGTAGCCTTGTGCAGGCATCTTTACCATAATGGTGTTCGTATGCAGCATTCTGTCCAAAAGTACTTTGTTTTAACCAGTAGAGTACGCATGGACTCGATTCACATATGGTACGCATACCACGGGTAATTCTGCCGACAGCGCACGAGGATATTAGAATTATCCAGTGGGACATAAAATGCTCGGCACGGTCACGTGCTGCCCTAGGGCGGTGGGGCCTGCACCTGTCCGGATCCGGTAATATCGATCCATATATCCTGGCTTTTTGCACCATCACCATCGCCGTCCAGTCCAGCAGAAATCCACCGTGTTATCCATCTGTCTCCTTCTGTCTCCATCTGTATCCATCTGTCTCGTCTCCTTCTGCTGCGACAGTGCGTCGTACCGTCCCCGCTGTCTCCACCCACACCCGGGAATGGCCGACAGCTGTTGGACCGAGTGTTGACCGGGGTACGGAGTAGTTATACCGAAATGAAAGTACGGCAGAACTGCGGCAGACATGCACGTCCACATACAGAGTACACGGTACACACAGAAGTACGATGCGGCCGATCTCCAGCCAGCTCCCCCCCGTCCAACCAGCGTGGCCAGCTGCAATTTGAAAATCCGCTAGCTAAGCGATGTATGCAGATGATATGCAGCTTGCAGATCCACATTAAATGCTATCATTTATCACCAGACCCTGTTTGGATTCGAGACTTCGATACGAGGGGTGGTTGGTTGGTCACGTTCTGCTTGCTCGTCAAGGAATGTCTGTCTGTCCCTCATAGCCGAAGAGTCTTAGGATATAGTATTGGCTATTACATACGAGTACGCCGAGTATATTCCTAATCAGCAGGTCTGTACAGCCAGCCTGCACGATCAAAGCAAACCTCAAAGCCAACCCCCCCAAAGAGCCCAACTACCGCGTATAAATCGAAGTCCCCCTCCAGCCCCACGACGCTGCCAGCCTCCTCGTCCCTCTCCTCGTGGAGATCCCACTCTCCCTCCCGCTGTCCGTTGCGGGTGAAGAAAATGCTCACCTCAGGCCTCACACCCGCCGAACCCTTGCCATTCGAGAACACCATCCCCAACCCAATCGTGTCGCCCTCCCCAAATGGCGCCACAAAGTCCCTTCCCCCCCACGAGTCGTTCACAAACCGACACCCGTCGTCCGAGAACACGCCCACGCTGCCTCTCTCCCACCCGGGGGATCGCCATGCCGGATACGGCTGCGCCGAGAACCCGACCGCCAGCCCGCTCGAATCCCCGGCTCCGCCCGGCCCTACGCCCAGACCAAGCAGCTTGACCTCGAAGTAGATGGTTTTGTTCCGCCCCGTGGCCAGCGGCGAGTCTACCGCCGCAAAGTAAAGCGGCAGGTGCGTGACGATGCTGCAGTCCCCGTTCCCGTTCGTCGCGATCCCCCGCCAGCGTCCCCGGCCGACGCCCACTAGCTCGCCGTTGAACTCCCGCGGTCGCACCGGGTGGAGATCGTCGTGCCCCACGCTGCGGTACACCACGGTCGAGGGCGTCTGCGGTCTCCAGAGCGGTGCGCTATCACAGAAGGCGTGTGCGCGTTCGGCGTCGTCGCCAGACGCGTTGCCGGTGCCGGAGCTGAGATAGCCGGTTATCGGGGGCGGCGGCAAGGTCGCGGTGTCTGGGACGGCGTCTTGCCAGTTGTGGTAGGGCGGCGGGTTTGTTGAATCGTGGTAACCTGGCGGGGGGCCGGGAGGGGGGGCGTATGTTTTGTTTGCCATTTAGATATATTTGGACTGACTCGGACTGATTCGTAGGTAGGTGTGTAGTAAATAGTGGGGGATGGATGCAGTTGGCAGAGTTCATGAATCAGATCCTGGTCAAGGCTCTGGGCGAGACACGGTACGATACTCTGGACTACTGCAGGCTGCCTGCCCTACTTGGTCAAGCCATGTCTCTGGCCAGACCAATTGTACCCGTGTTAAGCGAGAGACGCCTGCGCTCTCCATCCGACTCGATCCCACAGCCGAATGCTACAGCAACACATCATCATACCAATTTATTTCTGCCCCATACACTCTGTACTCCAACAGACCCTAGATCCCCCGCAGATCCTTTCCCCTTTCTGGCTGCATATATGATTTCTACACAAGTAAATCTGTCCGTATTCTCCCTGTCTATTGCACCCTGGCTGACAGATTTAGCAACGCCCCTCCATGCAATCCATACTCGCAACCGAGAACCCGCATCACAGTCGTGTCACCTCTCTGGGCTCGACGAGATGTCGGGAGAAGTGAACAGTCGCAGGTCCTCGTTCTCCGAGCGCATCCAACGGGTGTTTAGCCATGAAATAGGCGGTGCGAGGCGTGCTCGCGATGAAGACTATATCGGCCCTCGCCGGCTTTCATTCTCGGAGCAGATACAACAGGTGTTCCATCGCGAGAAACCAGAGGATCCAGATTCAGACTGTGCTGGACATACAGGCGGTTGTCGTCGCTCGTCGTTGTCCGAGCACGTCCAACGGGTGTTCCATCATGAAAAACCCACCAGAGTGCGGTTCTCCCACGATCTAGATGATAAAGGCCCCCCTCGCCGGTCAGAGCACGTACAGCGTATGTTCCGCTATGAACAGCCGGCTGGTGCTAAACTCTCTCGGGATCGAGACTGCGTTGGGCAAGATATCAACATGGACCTTCCAGGAAAACCACCATGGCAACAACGCGACGCGTCGCAGACTTCACGTCTTCCAAAGGAAGCAGGCACGACAGGAAGAGCAGGCACGCCAGGCAAAACAAAACACGCTCGCTCTCCTGCCTCCCTCCGTCTCTCCTACACTCCTCGTCCCATCTCTTCTACACCATCCACTTCTCTCATACCATCAACTCGAACCTCAAATTCGAAACAACCACGACGACTGTCACTCCAAAATGTCACTCAAGACCTTTGTGAAGGGTCTTTTCAAACCTGGCCCGGATCGCCCCGGAACGAAGCTGGTGGTGAGTCCCCCCAGACTGCCAGAGAGAACGGTAACGCCAACAAGAAGGAGAAACGTGTGGTGAGACGCCTTGAAGACGAGAGGAAGGCAATGGAGGATAGCTTCAAGAAATTCGAGGAGAAGGCGCGCAAGGACGCGATCAAGCACGAACATGCGAAGCTGGCCCATGAGGCGTCGAAGAAGGAGTTTGAGAAGCGCAAGGAACTGATCCAGCGCGAACTGCACGAGGCCGTGGACGCGGCAAAGCGCGAGACGGCCGCGAATTATGTTGAGGCCGCGAAGCCCAAGGAGGATACGAAGACCAAGAAGGCCCTGAAGGCCCTGAACGTCGTGAAGACCCTGAAGGTCACCAAGCAGCAGACTGTCGTCAAGCAGCAGAATGTCACCAACCAGCAGCACGACGCGACGAAGCACGAGCAAGCGAAGCTGGCCCATGAGCCGTCGCCGAAGAACATCCAGAGCAGCCAGGAGAGTGCTGCCAAAGAACCTACGAAAGAAGTCCAGTCGACAGTGTCGAGCGACCCTGAAACGCCCAAGCGATCACCCAACAAGCTGGCCAAGAAACAGCCTCTATCACCCCTGAATAAAGCGACGACCGCCAGCACCACCTCCAGTAGCAGACCATCGAGCGGCATTACCATCCCCTCGCGCACGTCGTCTCGGTTTGCGTCAACCACTTTTTCTCCTCTATTTTCCTCGAGAACAACCAGCGCGTCCGCAGCCACGACCACGTCTGCGTCGAGCCCATCGCCTCGCCCGTCTGGAGAGGAGATGCGCTCCCCTCCCCCCTCAGCCGCGCCGGCGGCGGCTGAGGCGGCGGACGAGGAGGCGTACTTTACTGCTGATGAGTTTGAGTAAGGGCAAGGGGCGTCTTTCGTTTCGTTTCGTTTCGTTTCGTTCCGTTTTCTTTTTTTTGGCATACCGGAGTACTATGTCTTAGACAATAGTAGTTATAGGGAATAAATATAATTACTAGTATTGGTCACTGTTGATTTTGGTATATGTTCTCACTGGGGACTGATCCGTTGCTCGAGTCCACGTATACCCATGCTGAATGAAAATTGTAGTAGGGCAGAGAGAAGGGATGAATGCGGGAGCAGCGTCGGGAGCATCAGACCCGCCGCCGTTGGAGACTCCGCAGTGACGACAGGCGACTGTCCGACAACCCAAACACCTCCAGTCCACCACGGCCATGGCGCGCCAGAGGGGCCATTCCAATGCCTCGTCGTCGTCGTCTCTTCCTGACGACAATCAGGCATGTCTCTCTCCGCCCGTCGCTTCCTTCCGCCGTCTGCTGCTGCCTGACTAACACGCCTCCTTGCCCCAGGAGCTCGAGAGCATGTACGACTATCTAGCCAAAATCGTCCTCCTGGGCCCCAGTGGTGCTGGAAAGTAAGCTCTGCACGCGATCCTCTGCTGCTCAGGTCGCTCATGTGTCCCATCCGCAGGTCCTGTGTGCTACACCGGTTTGTCAAGAATGAATGTACGGCCCCGGTCCCCCTGCTGGAGAAAGATGGGCCCTGATGCTGCTCGAGCGGCATGTCCGGTTCGCTAATCCGCTCCGTCTCGCCTGTAGGGAGAGTGCTGTCGTCGCAAACCATCGGCGTCGAGTTCGCCTCGCACATCGTCAAGCTCGGCACCGGCTCCCAGCGCAGACGCATCAAGCTCCAGCTCTGGGACACCGCCGGCACCGAGCGCTTTCGCTCCGTCTCCAGATCCTACTACCGCGGCGCCGCCGGCGCCATCCTCGTCTACGACGTCTCCTCCCGCCCCTCCTTCTCCGCCCTCCCGACCTTCCTCATGGATGCCCGCGCCCTCGCCTCGCCGTATCTGACCGCTATCCTGGCCGGCAATAAGTCGGATATCGTGTCCGATTCGCCGCCGGGCACCCTCGTCGACGACCCGATGCGCTTCCCACCGACCCCGTCCAGCACGTCCAGCAAGCATTCCTCGTATCCGCTCGAGCTGGGCGGCGGGTCGTTTCGTTCGGCCAGCACAAATCTGGGGCCCGGGACGAGGATGGCGGCGACGTCTGCGCCGGAGGGCCGCGAAGTCAGCCGCGAGGAAACCTCCGACTGGGCCGCCAAATCGAACATCCCCGTCTCCGTCGAGGTATCCGCGCTCACCGGCGAAGGCGTCGACGAGCTGTTCAACCGCCTGGCCCGCATCATCCTGACCAAGATCGAGCTCGGCGAAATCGACCCGGACGACCCCCAGAGTGGCATCCAGTACGGCGACGGCGGCATGTACGGCCACAGCGCGAGCGACGGGTCCAGCGGGATCAGCGGGATGACGTTCGAGGATAGCGCGGTCCCGCTCCAGGGCCGATCGTCCAGGCGGCGGAGGGGGACGAGTCAGTGGAAGAGTGGCCTGCGCGAGTGGGAAGACGTGTTTCAGCTCAGTGGTTCGCACCACCAACGAAGCAGGTGTTGTTGATGATTGTCATATCCTTCTGTTCTTTGCGTCCGTCAGCCTAATCACCGGGTCATTGTGTTGGTCTTTCGTTGCAGCTGGATACCCTGATGCTCTTATTTCGTATTTCACTGATTATGTTTATTCTTGGCTGTCGCTGGACCAGGCGGAATACTGGATATTCTTGACTAGCTTGAGTCCATACCGCAGACATGACATCCATTAAGGGATTCTCCTATGGCCTATGGCTTATGGCAAGCTAACAGACACGTATAATAAAATAGGATAGCCAGCTCGCAATCGACTCATGCCTCCATACCCGCAATCAGAGTTTTAATGCCCTTCCCAACCTTGACCTCCTTGAATGCTTGTTCGGCGTTGTGGAAGTCGACGGTGCTGGTGATCAAGTCCTTTACATTGATCTTGCCCGACGCAACCAGGCCAACAGCCAGCTTGTAGTCGCCGCTCCCGTACCGGAAGCTGCCGCGGACATTTAACTCCTTGGTGCACGCGGCCATGATGGGGAAGGTGAGCTCGCTGCGACCCATCCCGCCCTGCACATACGTGCCGCCGGTGCGCAGCGCATGGATCCCGGTGTGTACAGACGGCTCGGCGCCCGAGGCGTCGATAACCGCGTCGGCGCCCGGCGCAATGCCGTTCTCGTCGACCAGCCGCTGCGCGTTCTCCGCCGGAGTCGTCTTGGACGGCTCGAAGGTCGCGGTGGCCGCATACTGCTTCGCAAAGTTCAACCTCCCGGCCTGAATGTCAACCGCAATGATCTTGTCCGCGCCGAACGCCCTCGCCACCGCACAGCACAGCAGCCCCACCGGCCCCGCGCCAAACACCACCACCGACTGTCCGGGGCTGACCCCGGCCTGCCGCACTATGTGCACGGCGACCCCCAGCGGCTCCATCACCGCCGCCTCCTGCAGCGAGATGCTCTCCGGCAACTTGTAGCAGAAGTCCTCCGGCAGCACGTAGTACTTGGCCAGCGTCCCGTCGATCGGCGGCGTCGCCGCAAACGACACGTTCTCGCACAGGTTGTACTTGCCCGCCTTGCACGGCTCGCAGCGCCGGCACGGGATCCCGGGCTCCATCGCCACCCGGTCGCCCTTCTTCAGCGTCGTCACCGACGACCCGACCGCGCTGATCACCCCGGACGACTCGTGGCCCAGCACCATCGGCTCTTTCACCACGAACTGCCCGATCGAGCCGTGTTCCCAGTAGTGCACCTAAGCTGTCAGCACGTGTGCTCCTCTGACACAACTATACCAGACGTACATCGCTGCCGCAGATGCCGGTGTACCGCACATTGACCAGCACATCATGCGAGTCCTTCAACTCCGGGACCGGGCGGTCTTCGAACTTGACCTGGTGCGTGCCCTCGAGCACGAACGACAGGTTCTGGGGGTTCTGGATGGCGGAGGTTTGGCTCATGTTCGTTCGCTTCGCTTCTGTGCGCGACCTGACGTGGGGGGAGGCGGGGTTGAAGGAGGGAGAGGGAAGTGGTAGGAAAGAAGGGCGCCTTTTCCTTATTTCAAGTATTTCAAGCAGCAGGTAAAAAAGAAGACCGGTGAAATGCAGGGTCAGCCGGTGGAGATTTTATTGCTCGTCAACTCGTCAACACAGGCTGCGTTGAGCAGGAACAGCGACTTCGGTGGGCCCAGCTCAATATTAGCCGTTGAAGCAGTTGTAGAGAGGTGCTATTTAGCCGGAGTGGTAGTTGGTGTGTCACGCCGATGTCATGAATGGCACGCACTGGTTACATAGGGTGGCACTATATCTTATACCATGTACATATATGCACTTCATACTTCGTAGCAGTAGTAGAGTACTAAGTACTACTAGTACGAGAGTAGATAATAGCCGTAGTTATACTCCCGCATAATCCATGGCGGTGCCAAGACAAGCTCGGCAATATCAGACAGACTAACTGAGTCCAGACCAGCAGCAGCTTGCTCTACTCCGTTCAACCGCCTCTACTCGCAGGATACATCCAGCGATGCCCAGAGCATTGGCTTCCAGTACTCTCCCCGTGAGACTGGCCCGCGTCGCCCAGAGGAAGTCCAGCAAGTCCAGCCCCGTCACGGTCTTCCACAGGCACTTCGGAGCCTCCCCTCGCCAGCTCGAAGATGAAAAGCCTCAGCACTCGTTCAAAACCCAATTGTTCGAAAGCACCCACCAGCGCTTGAAGCGGGAGCGCGCCGAGCATGAGCGCTTCTCGCACCAGCAGCCCATGTCGCCCGGTAGCCGCTATGCTGCCCTGATGTTCGGTATGCACCTCGAATCGCCTGCCTAATACCTCGGCCACCTGCGTGCTAAGTCTAATCGAGTCGTGCAGCACTGGCTCTTTTCTCTTCAGGCGCGTACTATTTAGGCTCGCTCAAACCCGTCAGCCCCCCGACCTCCTCCACGACCTCCCTCGCCGATCTCCAACCCCCCCAGCACAACGTCTCCCCCTCGAACCTCCAAGCCGCCTGGGCGAGCTTCGTCGAGATCCTGGGCAAAGAGAATGTGTCCACCGAGTTCGGCGATTTGGAGGGACACTCCGGGTCGGACTGGTCGTCCTATTCGCGCAAAGAGAGCGAGCTTCCCTTCCTGATCCTGTACCCCTCGACCACCGAAGAGGTATCCCAGATCATGAAGGTCTGCCACCATAGAATCATCCCGGTCACGCCGTACTCGGGCGGCACCAGTTTGGAGGGCCATTTCGCCCCCACGCGCGGCGGCGTGTGCGTTGATTTCAGCCGCATGGATCGCATTCTGCAGCTCCACAAACGTGACCTGGACGTGGTTGTGCAGCCCGCTGTCGGCTGGGAGGATCTCAACGAGGAGCTGGCCAAGGAAGGCCTGTTCTTCCCGCCCGACCCCGGCCCCGGCGCCATGATCGGTGGTATGGTCGGCACGGGCTGCTCCGGCACCAACGCCTACCGATATGGGACGATGCGCGAGTGGGTGCTCTCGCTGACGGTCGTCCTTGCGGATGGCTCTGTCGTCAAGACGAGGCAGCGGCCTCGCAAGTCCAGTGCCGGGTATGACCTCACAAAGCTGTTTATCGGGAGTGAAGGCACCCTCGGCCTCGTCACCGAAGCCACCTTGCAGCTTACCGTCAAGCCCAAGAGCCAGAACGTCGCGGTTGCGAGCTTCCCCAACATCCACAGCGCTGCCGAGTGCGTAACCCGCGTCGTTGGAGAGGGCATCCCGGTGGCCGGCGTGGAAGTCCTGGACGACGCGCAAATGAAATTCATCAACGCCAGCCACGCCACCAGCCGGCAATGGAAAGAGATGCCGACTTTGTTCTTCAGGTTCGCCGGCACCCCCGTCGGAATCAAGGAGCAGATAGGCATGGTCCAGAAGATCGTGTCGAACACGTCGGGCCGGTCCTTCGAATTCGCCCGTGGCGAGGACGAGATGGGCGAGCTTTGGAGTGCCCGTAAGGCGGCTCTGTGGAGCGTCATGGCCATGAGAAGAGACGCAGGCGACCATGTTTGGACTACCGACGTGGCAGTGCCCATGAGCAAGCTGCCGGACATCATCCAGGCCACGAAGCAGGATATGGGCCAGAGTGGCCTATTAGCCGGAATCTGTGGGCATGTCGGCGATGGTAATTTCCACGGTAAGTCGCGCTCTTTTTCCCGAGCGACTCTTTCTAATTTGATTCTCAACAGCAATCATCCTGTTCAATGACCTCGAAAAGAAAACCGCGGAGGCCGTTGTCCACCGAATGGTCAAGCGTGCGGTTGAAATGGAGGGAACGGTGACGGGCGAGCATGGTGTCGGTCTCGTGAAGCGGGATTACCTCGAGCATGAACTCGGCGAGTCTACGGTGGATGCTATGCGTCGGGTAGGTCTTACATGCTCCCTGGCTCATTGTACTTGTCTGCCTACGATGAACGCTGACTTATATCAACAGCTCAAACTGGCGCTGGATCCGCTTCGCTTGCTGAACTGCGACAAGGTTGTTCGAACGGAACGTCCGATGCCAGGGGAGCTGAAGGAATGGTAATGACCCAGTCGTACTGTAGAGATGGGTGTCTGAACCGTTAGAATTTGTATTATAGCTGAAACGATTACTCGGTATATCCAAGGGTGCTTGCTTTCTTCAGTAGAACAGTCCAGTAGTTGTTGCTGCTGACCGCCTTCTGAATCCGGCGTCCCCAGCTTTTTCGCTGTCTGCTCTTTTGCCTCCACGACTACGGCGCCCGAAGAGTCCAACTTCTGCAGTATTTACTGCGGCTACCTACACCGGCACATAGCGCAGTTGCTGCCGGTGGTTAACTGTTGATTATCAACTGACTGGGCTTATCGCAAGGCTCAAGGCGCAACCTCCAACCGGGGGGCGCATTGCGCGCTACTCACCATGGTCTACGACTGGGATGGGAAGCGAGACATCTGCTATCAGATGTACATCAGGGACAAGAAGGCCCTGGAGGAAATCATGGAGTATATGAAGACGACCTATCAGTTTGCGCCGAGGTGAGTCGCCTGATCCCATGCCTAAGGATCAGACGCACTTACTTACACACACAGTAAACGCGCTTTCCAAACGCAGTTCAAGCGATGGGGCTTCCCCTCGAAACAGAACCCGGCGCACAAGAACACAGACCTCGTCAACCGCGTCAGACAGCTCTGGGAACGAAACACCAGCCAGCGAGACATGCTCCGCATCCTGAACGAGGAGGGCTTCGAGATCAAGGAGCGCGAGCTGATGCGTGTACGCGCGAAGAACCGCTGGTTGCTCCGCGTCCCGAACGGCATGAAAACGCACCCAAATGCCCAGCCGCAGCCGCCTGTCCAGCAGCAGCAGCAGCAGCAACAGCCAGAAGATGAGGGCCTGCTGGCCCTACAGCAGGAAGTGTACAAGAACGCCGGGCCGTTCGAGAATAGCAAGGTGTTGCTGGACCCGGATCCAGCTGAGGCTCAAAACCCCCTGTCGCCGGGCTTGTCGGCCGATGTCCAGTCAAAGCGCCAGGAGCGCCTGGATCGCTTGAAGGCCGAGAGCGCCGAGCGCTGGGCCGTCAGGAAACGCCGTCGTCGCACTCGCGGCTGGGCTGGGCTGCCCGCTGATCCGCCGGGTCCGCCCCGGTTTCCGTCGGAGACGACTATCGACGAGAGTAAGAGGTATCTGGACCTGGACCATGCCATGTATCGCCATGTTAGAGACCAATTCCAGCGCATTTGCGAGGAAGCGGGCTTCCTCAAGAAAACCGTTGCCGGGTCGGAGAAGTGGCAGGAGGCCAAGGACAGACTAGTACATGAGTCGGAGCATCTTCGGCAGGTCTTTTCCGCAGGCTCGAATGATCTAGACGCGAAGGGTCTTGCACTCGATGTTGTGTGCACCGATGTTACTAAACGCATGAGGACGTTAGAACGGCGGATGACCATTGCCGAGGCCAAGAATGTCCTTGGGATCAACCCCGAGGAGAGCCGCCAAATACGAAACGCCTTCTACTCTACCCTGAAAGCAGACCATTTCACGAGTAAGTTGGAGGCCGGCGATGACCACTGGAAAGACCTGAAAGATCGCTGGATCCAGAGCTCCCCGCTTCTCCAGCATATCCTTTCCCCGGGCCTGGCAGACCCCGGGCACACTATCAAGTTGAAGGCTCTCGAGGTGCTTTGCCGGGATGTCATGAAGCGACTCCGCGACGACCAAACGAAGGGCGATCCGTCACATACACATCCAGCCAGTCATCACGAAGCAGGGCCCGAAACGCGGGATAACCGTGCTAGCAGTAGTGCCTTTAATGACGGTATCAGCAACGGAATCAGCACGCTAGCTTCGCAGGCTCTCGCCAGCGCGCCCATGACTTCCAGTGACATCAACGACATGCAAATCGATCCCTCTCTTTTGCAGGCTGCCAATGACCCAACCAGCACAACCAAGGTTGAGTACGAGCCCGAGAACGCCTTTGGATATACGGAGCCCGTTCTGGAGCCCCCTGTTCTACACACCCCTGTCTACCTTCGCATTAGCCCCCAGAGCCAGTCGCACAGTGACTCCAAGACTTGGGCCGAGAAGCTGGTTACAAGGTCTGTGGCTGAGCTCCGGCAGTTGGTCACAGGCCGGTATCCAGCGTCGAATGTCGACAGGATCGAGGGCGTCGACAAAGACGAGGACGGAAATGAGCTGAGCTTTTTGATCGATGAGGATCACGAACTCGATGCTTATTTGACCCATGTGCATGGCCGGAAGGCGTCGTTTGTTTTTTTCCTGAGCGAGATATGAGACATTCTGTAGCGGCCTTGATACCTGTACTGCCCTATCTTATACTGCCTATCGATAATAGATAATCCATCCAGAGTAACCTCAGCCTTGTTGGCGGACGTGCTGGTTTCGTCCAGTTACCATGACTTTTACCTGGCACGGACAATGTTGGATTCCAGAGGCTACTGCACCACGCCGATCTAAAATCAGAGCCAGAAACAAGAACGCCATCCCCATGCGGACAATCAGACCGGACCCAATTCTAAAAGCATTGCATTCATCGCCGTAAGATGGTGACATGGCTGAACAACCGTATCGACGGACGCGGGTATTTAAGCGGTCTTCGGTCAGGACGATCAGAATCCAACTCCAAAGTCGACTTTTTCCTTTCTTCCCTCGATAAACGGATTCGGTTCGGTTCGCTTATATCTGCGACTTTGCGCGGTCTCTCTCGGTGGGATTGTACCTGTGGACAGACGGAACAGCGTTAGCTGAATATTCATTCGGCCGCCGCTTCGCGACGATGGTGTCGTATATACTAACCGGAGGAGCTTCTCGATCAAATCAACATGCGTCATGATCATCCGCCGACAGCAGTATCGCCTGCAGCCTAGCTGGTCCATCGCGTCGCTGTATATCTGTCAGTCTGCGTCTGCTTGTCGAGGCGCAAGCAAATGCGACAACGGCACGAGCCTACCCATCCGGAATACCCTCGTCGAGCAGCTGTAGATAGCGCTCCCACAGATCCCCAACCACCTGTTTTTCAGATCTGTCAGCGCGGCTCGCAGGAGTGACGGCACGGCGCCATGGGTTCTAATTACCTTTCCGCAGGAGAAGCAACGGACGGGAATGATCATTTGGGCAGGATTTTCAGACTGGCTGGGGGAGGGTTAAGCGAGAACCGGGACCGGTAAGAGCAGAACGGCTTTCGAGCGTCAGTAGCGAAGCAGCTCTCCCGTCTTCGTTGACTTGTGGTGTACGACGCAAAGCAATGGGAGTTTTCTGGTCTGGCAACGAAGAGTCGCCGATATCTTTTGCCGCTTATCTAATCATGGTGCGTTAAGGCGCTAAACTTATTCCGGTTAGGCTAGGACCCGCTGATTGGCCCTGCGGGTCCCTGCACTTTTTTTCCTCGCCGGCTTGACATTGACAGTGACCTCTGCAGACAGCTGGCATATCGCTCTGAAAGACGCTGCTTGGATATGAGCCAGGATCTGCTCTGAATTCGTTGACACCGACCTATCCGCTCCTCCTGCCGACGATGAAGGACGCCAATCAGCCGAATCGCGCTCCGAAAAGGCCCCGGGCCAGCGATGCAAAACTCTCCAACGACGACTCTGGCGAGCGCGTGAAGCGGTCTCGCCTGTCTCCGAACGACGATGGGAAGCACTCTGTGCAGCCGACAGCTCCTGCGGCCATTGAGGACGCTGGTTCCCGCAAGTCAGACCCGTCCGACTGGTCTCTGTCGCATCCTTTGGCTGGGCAGTATAGCAATCTAGATCCGGCCTTCACGTTGGATGAAGAGTGAGTTGCCGTTGTATGCTTTATATGCTTTGTCTGGCATGTCTCTAAATTGCTGTCGTTTCAGATACATCTTCCTGGGCCTCGATACCGCCGTCCATACATATTCCGTCGCTACTTCGTGCCTTTTTCGCGTCTTGCAGCCGGGGAATGAACATCGTGTTGTTGGATACCGGCTTGACCCCGCCGACCAGACGCATCTTTACATATTCACCTCCGACGGCTCTGTCAGCAAATGGGATTGGACTTCGGGAAAGCAGGTTGCCCATTGGGATGGAAACGGCAAGGTCCTGGACATTGACTCCGCCCTTTATGAGCTGGAAGGCGATACCCGTCTCATGTCGTACTCCGTGCGAGAAGGCAATGATGGGAAGAGAGAGGTCGCAGTCCTTGCGCTGCGCGACGGGGAAGCGTCGGATAAGGTGGTTCTCAAGTCGCCTTTGCGGATCGGTAATCTCAAGATCGCTCGACAGGGCCGCGTTGTCGTTGCTTATGGTGGTCCGCATATTTTGGTCGGCACGGCAAATGCTCCTCAACCAGATTCCCTGGAGTCTATGCAGTACACGTGGGGAGAGGTGTCGCTGCCTACCCACATTACATGCCTCGATATTCGGGAAAATGAGGTCTCGGGTCGCCATGCAGCCGGAAAGGATAGTGGAAACGCACAGTCCATAGACCTTGTCATCGGGCAGGCTGATGGCTCCATTCTGGTTTATCATGATGCTGTCCGCTTCTTTCTCGGGAACAAAGAGGGCCGCGGTTCTGCCCCTAGGAGGCTTCATTGGCACAGGGGCCGTGTTAATGCCGTACGTTGGTCAAGAGATGGTACGTCACCAAGAGCCATGGACACGAGTTTGTATGCTGACCTCTATAGGTAATTATGTTATCTCAGGCGGTAACGAGCCTGTTATGGTGCTATGGCAGCTGGATACCGGGAGAAAACAATTCCTCCCGCATCTTTCGGCCCATATCTGCAATCTGGTTGTCTCTCCGACCGGGAACCTGTATGCCGTGAAGATGGCGGATAACTCGACCATGATTCTCTCCGCGCGCGAGCTACAACCATATGCAACCATTACGGGCTTACAACTGCGACCCAAGTCGAATAAGTCCGTGGACCAGACTAAGAAAAAAGCTCGTCAGCCACTCGCCTCTACCCCAGCTGTCCTGCATCCACGGTATCCAGACCAGCTGCTCGTCGCTGTTCCGACTTCTGGGACTTCCGAGGGCAGCCACACTTTGGCAACTTCTTCAGTTCTCCAGACATATGATATTCGCACAAACAGCCATATTTCACGTCAGGCTGTTGCGCGGACCAATGCGACCGCTTTGCAGATTAGCCCAGAAGGGTCCGAGATAGGGACACCGGATATCAAGCACCTCGATGTATCCCAAGATGGGAAGTGGATGGCGACGATTGATGCCTGGAAGCAATCCCCACAAGACGCCAGTGATAAAGCCGGTATTAACGATCTCGAGCTGTTTTTGAAGTTCTGGAGGTGGAATAAAGGCTCCAACCTGTGGGAATTGGTGACTCGCATTGATAGCCCTCATTTCCTGGACGGAAACTCTGTACCGGTCCTTGGCCTTGGGCGTCGACCGTCTAGCCAGGAGTTTGTCACGATCGGCGTTGATGGGATGCTGCGCTTCTGGTGTCCGACCACCAGGCCGCGGAGTGGGTTGAATACCGGACACGATGCGGAGAAACAACCAGAAACTTGGAAATGCCGAAGCGCTATCGATCTGCAAGGCCCTATTGGCAGCAGCAAATCCAGACCTCTAAGCGCGGCATCCATCACATTCTCGGGCGATGGCTCGGTGCTTGCGGTTTGCCTGCCATCGCTCTCTCCCACGAAGCCCGGCCTTACCCTGATTATTGATGCTCAGAACTCTGCCATTCACTATAGCAGGGTAGGGCTATATTCAGGGGATCCGTGTGCCGCCGGATTCATGGGCCGCCACCTTGTTGTTGCGTCGAGCCAGTCTGTGTCCGTGTGGGATACAGTCAACGACCTGGTGCGAACCACCAAGCTATCCGATCTTGGCCCTGCATCCCCCAGTTCGGCGTCCCGGCTGTTGGCTGTGAATACTAAAACATGGACTTTTGCGGTTGCCACGCGATGCTGCGTCGGCAATAAGCCCTGCGACATAGAGTCCCACACTCAGGTCTACGACGCCGCAACCCTAGAACCCGTTTCGCAGCCTAGTCTGCGGGATTGTCCGCTAGCGCTGCTCGCCGATCCTCGCTCTGGTGGCTATATCGTCATAGACGCGGCTGCCAATCTGCGGAGACTTGGATCATTGGACAGCGCCTCCCAGACCATCCAGCCTGGTGACCTTCCTGTTGATATCAATACCACCGGGCTGGCGAAGCATCTCGGTAGCCAGGTTCGGGATAGCCATCGCGTGCCCCCGGCGGACGCAGATAAGCTGCCCCCGTCGCAAACCAAGGGGCTTGCGAACGTCTTCGACGTCCCTTCGTTCGTTCTGCCGCCGGCGAGCGTCTTGTTCAGGGATGTTGTCCAGTCTCTTTTCGGTAGCTAGTGCCGCATTTGGCGTCGAGAGGATTGTGGCGAAGTTCCAGTGTCCTGTGTATATTTTGCTCTGGCCTGTCTTGTAATGGAGTATCTTGGATAGTAGGGATGTTGACTGCTTTTTCGACACAAGGAATGTCCAATTTTCAACGATAGGAAGCACTCTACGGCGATGATAGATTTATGTTTTATAAATCCCTTCAAAACAAAGCAAGGAAATCTCTTATTTCATGCCAATGGACGGTGTAGCAAACTAGTCTCCTCTGCATTACATCCCAAGATCATCAGTCCTCGGGATACTCGTCCCTGATATTGCTCACAAACACCCGAGTCTCTTCGTCCCACCTCTTGAAATGCTTCCCAGCTATGGCAACCAGCATCTCCGGCAACTCCGTCATGCGCGGTCCAACAGGCCCAATGTTTTCCTCGGCAACATATCGGACGCTCTTGTCCTCAACCCTAGACATTAACTGTCAGTCCTGTCAACGGCCCTGCCTGGAACAAGAATGGCTTACAGAGCATGGTAAAAGCTCTGGTGCCGACCAGCCGGCAGACGATCGACACCCATCCTCGACATCCACTCTTCGCCCGCCCCGCATTCGGCATCCCAGCCGGTGATAATGGCCGTGTAATCGTAGCGCCGATGCCTGAAAACCTGCCCCACTCGATACCGTATGCCCTTCTGTGTACCCGAGCGCCGCCGCACCTGCTTCGGTACCGCGTCCGCAGCCCGCATCACGCGGAGCGAGTCCAGGATGTCGAGGCTCTCGGGCATGCCCAGGAAGAGAGGGACCAAGTATTGCTCGACCAGGTGGGTATCCCAGGGGAACTCGGTAGCGAAGAGCTCGATCAGCCAGGGAAGGTAGAGGCGCAGCTCGCCGGTTCTGGAGGCGCCGGATAGAAGCATGGAGGACCACAGCGCGGCGTATCTTGCGCTGGTGACATCCACTGGGACCGAGTGCAGGTCGTGGAATTGATACGCGTACTGGACCGAGTTGAGGATGTTCTTGGCGCACCGCAGGGCAACCTGCGACGTTGAGGACGCTCCGAGTAAAGTGGCTCGATCGGCGTCTGACGCGCCGAGGATGTTCAGGTGGTCGCGCAGAATAGACACCGGCGTCTCCATTTCAGAGCGGAAGGGGTCCATGTATATTGGCTCCCCTTGCTCCGTATCGTCGAGCTCTTGTCCATCTATATCGGACCCTGCGGGCGGCGCAACTATAACATGGACATGGAAAGGGAACCCGCAAGGACGTGCATCCAGGCCGAGCCTCTGTGCGACAGAGCTGTAGATAACGGCGGACACCAATGGCAGTGAGTTGTGTTCCCGGTCATTCAAGGCAACTCCCAAGAAGTTGTGCTCCAGGCAGTGATATTCCCGGTTCCGGTCAATGCCTGTTAAATTGTTGGCTCGCAAATGGGAAGCAATGGCGACTGCCTTGTGACGGGGTGTAAGGCGGGAAATATCAGGCACCGCAGCTGAAAGGCTAGTAGCAACACCCTCAAGGTCAGTGCTTATCTGTGGCTATTATTAGAAGGCGTCCCTCAGTTTGATATGTCACATACGCCGTTTAGATCGCCATATCCACCTTCGGGTATGAAGAGGTCAAATGCACCCAGAGCCCGTTCCAGGGAGTAGGCAGCGTCGCGGCCCTTGAGCCCCGCCCACTCCGACACAGCGATGCCTCGATGCAAGCAAGTCAGAAGCGCCTTGGCGTAGTATCTTCTCATCCCATTGGCCGAAGAAGTTAAAAAGGAGAGTTCATCATGGAAATATGTCAAGTGCGAACCTTCTTGCCAAAACGTCCTCTGCCCCTGGATCTACTGATACATGTCGCAGAAGAGTGTCCTGGGCGTCGTATCCAACAGCAATAATCGCCTGAAATTTCCCAATGCGCCCAGTTTGGGTCTCCAGAATGCTATCCAGGAGCCTGCTCACTTGGCGGTCGATACGATGCCTCTGGGTGTAGAGGGTCTTCCAGTCTACCGAAGCGACCGGACTTGCCAGCTTCTTTGGCAGTTCATGCTTCGTATCCCAGAGTTTGAAGTAAGCCTGGCAGTAGAAGCGCCATAGGATGGGGTCGTCAGTGATGCTTCTGAACCTGCGAGCGGACTGCGCGAGGGCAGCTGGAGATGACGGAGGGCAGTAGCAGAGGATGGAATGCAGGATCTCTTGGGGGAGAGAGTCGAGGGACAAAACCATTCCGGTGCATAAGCAGGAGCATCCCGAGAGAATGACGCTGCGGTTGAAGTGAGGTTAAAGGTTGGAGGTTGACGATGGCGGGCCTAGTTCGGCCTATAGGGCTAAGGCCTCGGCTGACCGCCTCCCCGCACATACAGGCAGTCTGGAGAAAACCTTCAATTCCATGGCCTGCATTGGTTTGTAGCGCTCCAACGACCTCCTGGTCCTTTTTCAGACATCTTTCCAGTGTCAAATGCCTCCGGAAGTCTTCTACTGCCAATCGAGGGAATTACGATCGGCAAGGGCAAGCGGTGGTTGGCTTATTCGCTGTTCTCTATTCTTCATATGGAGTATCCGCGATGCCAATCGCTTTTTAACCAGTCTTGAACGAGCTGGACGGCTGCTTACAACTTGAAGGTTGATAAAACCTTCTCACCGTCAGCTCTGTTATCGATCATTGCTAGACGGGGAAGCCTACCTGCAAGGTCCCGTCGCCACCTCCAAACAGGAATACTCTCCGCGTCAGCCGCGTATCAGACCAGATAACCCGGACAGGCAAAGCAGTCGACGTGGGCAAGTCAAGCCTGCACGCTCTCCCTGGCTATTGGATACCCGATTATCGCTATGGGCCTCGTCTGATCGACTGCCGACTTCTCGGCCCTATAAGTGGCGAGAAAAAGCGTCAACTTGAAGACAGTAGTATCGAAAAGGTACCACAACGGCAGTATGCTGCAGACATTAACCAAAAAGATATAGATAGCAACGGACAACACCACAGTCTCAGCTCACGCGGAAGATCTCGAGGCTGGACAGCAGATCATCACCACCAGCCCACACAGCCACGGCCGTTGACCGTCGTCAGTCTGTGGGTCATATTCTATTCTCTGGTCTCGACTGCTATTTCGAGTGGCCCACTGTCCGCGTCTCTGGCGAGATGCCCATCGATACCTGCCCTGTCGAGCGCGTCCGGCGTGGGCTGGTCTGGAGTAGCCATCGGACCAGCCTGCTTGTCGGCGTCCTCCTCACCAATGATCGGGATCTCTGTCGTCCTGTGCTGCCTGCCGATCCTGTCTATCTACAATGGCTGGCAGGCTCCGAGGTCGATTAACTGGGCTATAAACGACGTGGAAACCCAGAACTAAACACCAACCCGTTCGATCTTTTATACCACTTCAACTGATTGACTGTCTTTTGACGCCACAACCACCATGAAGTTCACTGCTGCTACCCTCCTCTCTACCGCCGTGGGCTCCGCTCTCGCTGTGCCCTTCTTCCCGGCCAGCAGCAGCAGCAGCGCCACTCCTTCTAG
>RAQS01000221.1:0-32212 GCA_003698115.1 Aspergillus sp. HF37 | reverse complement strand
AGTGACTTCCTAGCATCGTATCCTCACAGCGAAGTAACCACCGTAGATATGAATCTAATAGTGCGCATAGAAGGTCCGGAACTTCTTATATTACGGCTTATAGCAACTCAGATTAATATTCGATTAATTAGGCAATGATGCAATTGTACAGGATACGTAGTTATAAACAGCTAACTCTAGAGCCCATGTTCCTTCCGATCCCATCCCATACACAGACACATACACATCCATACCAAACTCCGCGGTGAAACACGACGCCAGAACAGAGAACGACTTGCATAGGACACGGTGATGTACACAGCATGTGACGCCTGGAACACGAACTCCAGGCATGCATACAGCGGCGGAAAGCATCACTAGCCTAGAGCGTGATTCGCAGGGTGATAAACCAAACCCAAACGCTAGGATCTGGATACCAGCATCCTCTATCATGAATAGAGAACAGTGGATCAATTGGACCCAGCCAGGCGCTAGATTTCGGCATGAGAAATAGAAGGTGATGCTGAAGTTACCCGGCATACAAGTCGACGACAATGTTGATTGCTGCGACGAGAATCTCAGCAGCGATAAGGACGATTACTATGAAGTCTTTAGAAACACTGCCGTCAACTGAAACGGTGCAACGTAGGACTTACCTATCCATTCCAAGTATTCGCCGTGACGGTGTGTCAATTGCTCTTTGAGCACTGCGAGGAGATCCGCGATCACGTCCAGTCGCTCTGTCAGCAGTGACACCCGCTGATCCATCTCGAGATAATTCCGGACAGCCTGGTAAACAGGTTCCAGCTGCGGCTCGGCCCACATTAGTTCCGGGCTATCGAGCACAGAGCCCTGAAGATGTATATTGATCCGCAGGATGAACAGCTCCCCGATTTGCATGTTTATTTGCCGTCGCGTGAGATGGACACTGCCAGTCTGGGCTATTTGGGCCGGTAGTGGCGCCGTGGTCGAGATGGTTTCCGACACGAGATCCTCGAAGAGCGACGTCTTTACGGACTGCGCCAGTGCGTGTGAAATCGCAAGCTTGATCATGTAGTTCTGCGGGTCGCGGAGGGAGATGAAGTCGTTGTATATGCGTGCTTGGTACTCGCGCGCATAGTAGAAGTTGAAGTTTTCGATCTGCGTGTCTTCGGGGCTGAGGATGGAGGTTGCAAATTTGGATATGTCGGATAAGAACCGGGACTCATGCGCCGGAGACATGCCCCATATGACCACCGTTCCGTAGTCGAAAAGGAATACCTCTGGCGTGTGGATCGTGGTGTCGAAATCCTGTATCCCCTCCGCTTGCGGTGCCTCCGCGACGGCATCCGAGGTGCCCTCCCCCGCGTGTTGTTCCGATCCTGGCTCCTGGAGGTCAATGAGGTCTTTTCTTCGATATTGGTTATTCTCGTCAATCTCAACCGCACTGTCTGAAAATCTGCGTTCGCCGGGGTGTCGTTCCTGTGCCTGGCTACCGTCCACGTTGAAACCATTGGTTGTAAACAGCCGCGACCCCTCCTTCTTGTCCTCATAATGATAATCGTACGGCGAATAGACACACTCGTCGAACAATTTCGGGTTCGCCCCCCGGGTTTTCGATCGTGACTTGAGAAACCTCACCACCCCATCCAGTCGATACGAATTGGCCGTGCAATATGTCGTAACCCGCGGAAGACGCTCCCTGTCTGCTTTCCCCAACCTTGCAGCATGGCTCCTGGCAGTAGGTTCCTTGATCCGTGTGATCTGCGAATATACGTCTCTCGGGAAATCGCCTTCGGCGAGCTCTTCTTCCGCAGCTGTGACCGGGTCGGGGAGAAGCTTCAGCTTCTGTGCATTCTTCGTCGTTCGCTGCGGGCCGACCTTCGGCGCGGACTGTATCGACTGGGTTGCGGTGTTTGTGTAGCTGTTGCGACGACGGATCTTGCTGTTTATGGACGACAGTCCGGCCGGTCGTGGCTGGACCACGCGGGCATTGTGGGCGGGCGGAGAGCCGGTGTGCAACGGCCTGAGTGTCGGGTCTGTAGCTGTAGTTCCGCCGTATGTGCTGACGGTGGCCAGGGGATTGAAGGTGACGGTTCTCGATGGACGGTTTCCGCGCGGTGACGTAGTGGAGTCTTCCGGGTGTTGGTGCTGGGAGAGAAGGGGAGACGATTCCGAAGACGAAGTCATGTTGGATCGAGCGTGGGAGAGAGAATCAAGCAAGAAAGGCCGCCATTGACCGACAGTCAATGTTGGTAGGAAGAAGACAGACAGTGGCGGAGAGGAAGAGGAAGAGGTCCAAGAGCACGTGCGCCCAGACCTTCCCGATTTGCTTAATCAGTACTGTAGCCCTTAGATGCATTCATTCCTGGACAATCTGTTGGATTCATTCTATGCTACAACTAACTTATTTAATACTCCTGAGTCCCACGCCGACTGCAGTCGTCTCATTGGAACGTAAGCCGTAGCATCACGTCCGTAATGCTCGCAGGGAGGAATCAGTACCAACTCCAACAACTCCTTGCTCGTACATAAAAGCGAGAGCAACTTTATACCATCGAAGGTCAAGTGCACAGACAGTATCAATTCACACAGGACGGTCTCCGCACCAGAATATATGATATGCAATGCCAGTCAAGCCAAACCGGGTACTGCGCCCCTATCGCCCGTCAAGCAGAAAACGACAAGCACGCACTTAGACAATGGAAACGTATCAATCATTTGCGCACAAAGCTCGAAGTGGACTTTCCTCCAGCAGTCCTCCGAAGACCGTTGACCTGGGCAGTACTGCGATTACTCTTGAGCCAGTTGTCTTTGGAACTGCGCCCGGTCTTCGAAGCCTTTGGTGGTAGAGACGGTTTAGATTTCTTTTGAGACGGCGGTTCATCTAGGACTCGGATCGTCACGTCTCCCATGTTCACATCCTTCGGGGGCTTTTCCACTTTGTCAAGGAATTTCAGCTTGTTCGGTTTCTCAGCACCAGCGCCAGCCTCTTCGGCGGGAGGAGTTGGAGGTCTTGCCACGGGTTCCGCATTCAGGATCTCGTCAGGAAGCAGAGCTGGGAGGGTAGGACGGCGAGAGTCTTGCGTTGTTGAACCTTGAATGGTTACGGTACTCTCAGACACCATGTCGTCGCCGGGGGTCCCAGATCCTGACTTGGAAACTGGGCCGTCCTCGAGCTTTCTGGTTGCCAATTTTGCTTGTAACTTGCGGCGCTCATCCAGCTGTCTCCTCTTTTCCTTCTTCAATAGCTCTTCTCTGTAAAATAGTTAGAATGATACCCAACTGAATATCGGGGAGGGAAATACAGACCTCTGCTTAACCTTTTGTAACCTCTGAGATTCTGCTTTGATTTTCGACTTTTCAGCGGTATTATCGATCGCTTCTGGCGCATCGTCATCGTCGCTGCTCTCATCATCATTTCCTCGGCTGTCCTGTTGAGGTTCTGATATTTCCTCCGCCTGCATACTGGCTGGTTCTTCAGGCTCTTCGCTGCCGAATCTGACATGACCGCTCTTTGCAGACGGAACTGCCTGTTTCCTCTCCGTGGATCCCGATTCCTTCTCCGCCGCATGATTCCCATTTTCCATCGTTTCCGGCGTCTCGAGACTGGTCCTCTTTCTCCGCTTATTGAGTTGGCCGTCTGTCTTCCCTGAATTCGCCGGTCGAGCTTTACGCTTCCCGTTCGTGACAGGGGTCGAATTGGTATCGGGGTCCGTCTTCGCTTCTTCGGCTGGGAGATTTTGCTGTCGAGTAGCTGTCACCATTTTTGCGTTGGACATCGCACCCTCCGACGGGCTCGCCGCAGAAGCTTCTTCAGAGTCTGGTCGCGCGAAAAGACCCCTCGCCGCAGTGACAAGGTTAGAGAACATGGAGGACGAAAACAATCCCCACCGAATTCGATACGGTCCAGGCGACGGGAGGAATGGTTGTTGCGCTAAGGGTTTGCTGCTGAATTTCGCTGGAGGAAGTCGCGCGGGTCGAAAAAAACTTCGGTCTTACCTTTTCCCGAAGTAGATATCGCACCACCACCCATGTACAGGCTGGACTTGCTTTCTTAGAGCATCAATCACAGTGCAACATACCATGTCTAGTGTAAATTTCAATCCGGACGAGGACATTCCAGATCTTGCTGGAAAGGTCATTTTTATCACCGGAGGTACGCAAAGGCAAACCGAATCTCTATTCATTGCTGTTCGGTGAGACCTAGACCTAACAAGAGCAGGAACCAACGGTCTGGGAGCCGCATCAGCTGTCCATTTCGCGAAACACAATGCGGCACACATCTACATCAGTGGACGCAATGTTCAGAGCGCACAGGAAGTCATCGAGCGCATCCGTGGCAGCGGCTCCAAAAGCGACATCACGTTTGTAGAATGCGACCTCGCCTCTCTCTCATCGGTCGAGGAAGCAGCCGAGACCTTCATATCGCAGACCGCACAGCTGGACATCCTGATGTGCAATGCAGGAATCGTGGCCCAGCCGCCCTCCCTGACGGCAGACGGGTACGAGCTCCAGTTTGGTACAAACCATCTAGGGCACGCGCTGCTCATCCGGAAATTCCTCCCGATTCTGCAGAATAGTGCTAGAGAGGACACTGACGCCCGGATCGTCATTCTCACTTCTGACGCCTGCATGCTTCATCCTAAAGGAGGCATTGTCTTCGACAAACTCAGGACAGGCCAGGATTTCTGGCTCGGCGGACCTTGGCTACGATACGGGCAGAGTAAACTTGCCAACCTCCTATATGCGCGAGAGCTGTCCCACCGATTCCCAGATGTCACCTCTGTCTCTGTGCATCCCGGGGTGGTGGCAACCAATATGTTGAGCGGCTCTGGATATGTTACTAGGGCCTTGATATATGCGACGAGCCGAGACAAGCCTCTCAAGCCAGACGAGGGGGCTTACAACCAGGTATGGGCGGCTATTGCGCCTCGTGAGAAGATTGAAAATGGAATGTACTATGAGCCTGTGGGCCATTTGGCAGAGAAGAAGCTGGATAAAATAGCGAGGGTCGATGCGCTGGCCGCACGCTTATGGGATTGGACTGAGGAGGCACTGCGAACGTTCTAATCTGCCTGGGAAAGAGTATTCAGCTACTCTGCGTAAAATAATCTCCATTCTGGTATCCACTGTAAGTTTCCCATGGTATCTCAAATAATATACAGAGCAAAGTACTCCGGGCAATGACCTATAAACACCAAACCCTAACAACCATAACTCCATGGCGTCAGAATAGTCAGACCATATAGATATCCCCGCCAAGAAGCCAGCCAGTGCTCAGCTTGCAGGGACCATTTGTCGGCGCTCCATTATCTCTTCATAAGCCCCAACAAAGTCGTCCTCGCCAATGTCGCTGGTTTCGTCCCAGAACCTCCTTTGCTCATCATTATCATCCCCGCTGACTGCCCACATACTCTCCCGCGAGCGTTTATTGCGCTCGCGGTCCTCCTCAATCCGCTGCTCAATCTGCCTCTTATCCGGACGCATGCCGTTCGCCCTAGCGCTCCGCGGCGGCCCGGTTTTCGGCTTCCCGCCATCCACATGCTCCTCCTCGGCCACGCCATCCAGATGGGCTGGGTGCGTTTCGCGTTCCTTGAGGCCCGCGTCAATCTCCGCCACGGTCTCCGCGGAGAGGATTTCCTTGGTCTGCAGACCGGTGAGAACACGCCGGATATGTTTGACATTGGCTGTTCCCGAGCCGTCGGCTGGCGCAACAGCATCGACCACGCGCAGCATGTCTCGTTGCATCATTCGGACGTAGGGTAGGTGGTTTTCCTTCGTGGCCAGCTCGCAGAACTGTTCGATGAAATACATCATGTTTGCCCGGGTATTCATGTTGTTCTGCCGTTCATCGTTAGATATCATTCCTCTGATATAAGCAAATAAGTAGAGTCTATATGCGTACCCGTTCCAGTTGTTCTAGAATGCAGGAATGCAAGTCTTCGTCCATGTCGCGGTACTTGAGTGCATAATGGGCGGCTTTCTGGGAGGACGCGGCTGACGCACTCAAGTGCTGGAGTTGCGCGGTAAACCGCATGCGAACTTCAAAAGGATCTGCCATCATAATCGGTCCATGGACTCGAAAAGACGAATGTTGAGAAATATCGCAAATATCCGGGTGGCTGATTGATAAGGCGGAGTCGGGCGGTGAGCTTCCAGTTGTGCCGGCAGAAAAAGACGCCAATGAATCACGTGATTCTATATCAGCTGTAGCCGTGCGCCAGCGAGGGTTTAATATGTTAACGACACTAGGTTCTAGCGAACTAGAACGTCAAATGCTGAGAAATTATAATATTAAACAATCCACCAAGTTAGGTCTACTACGCAAGAAGCTGCATAGTACAAACGCATAGTCTAACGAATCAAGTAGTACACAGGAAGAGACTCAAATGACGCCTGCGTTATCTGAAACAAGAAACAAATGGAGTATAAGTGGAAAACCTCATGAGGTAGGAACAGTAAATGGCCCAGATATGGTTACTGAAACCCCCAGTCCTCTACAGGGACTGCCGCCTCTCTATAGGGCTGGCCAGACTGTCACCTTCGTCACCTTCAAGTAATCCAACTTCCTCGGCCGTGTTCCTCTGTCGGAAAACATTGCCTGCGATATTCTCCTGCTCGCGAAGCTCAGCCCCACTGAGAAGCGACCACATGTCCTTCTTCGTCAGCAATCCTTGAAGGATTCCCTTGTTGCTGAATAGCACATAACGCAATCCGAGCCTTTGGAACATTCGTAGGGTGACTAAGAAGCTTGTGTGGCTGTTAAGCGTCATAGGGGTCTGGTCCATCCAAGGCCGCAGGTCGAAAGTGTCCGAAGGATCTGCAAACGGTTGATGTGCGAAAAAGACCTGCGTATCACCCGACATGTTGCGATTCGTTGCAGGTGCCGAGTATTTCAGGGCAAAGGACAGCTCATTTCGCGAAATATAGCCGAGCAGAATAGGATTCGATGTTTCAGTGACGACTGGAAATCCACGATACGGGGTATTCGCAAGCAGGGTCTGGAGTGAACCAATCGTATGACCGACGGCAACTATGACAGTAAGATCGTCAATGGTCGTCATGACCTTGTGAGAGAGCACATCCGGCGGAGTCGTATCATCCCGATGGTCGAGGAACGGATACTCATTCAGCTGGATCCACGATTCGTAGATTCCACGTTTGCCGAAAATGTCACCGCACCATTTGGCCAGCATGACGGCGATCATGATGGGAATAACGTAGGTCAGAGCCCCTGTGAGTTCGAACATAATCACCACTATCGACACGGTCATTCTGGTCGCCCCGCCAAGGGCTGATGCGGCCCCGACTATCGCATATACCCCTGGTGTTACGCATGGAATATCTGGCTCGCACGTGTTGAAAAGGAAAGCTTTCGGGAACGCCTCCTGCCACATCTTGAAAGCTATTCCTAAGGCGCGGCCATACAGAGCGCCGACGGCAACTGAAGGGAGTATGATGCCAGCCGGCACATCCAGCCCGAAGGTTATGGATGCAAGGAAGAAAGCCAGCACGGCAGCTGCCAGCAATAGAGCTATTATGCCCAACGACGCGCCGGCTTTGTTGCAGAGGCCGAACTGATCTTCAGCCCCAGGGCCGCATTCAGCAAAAAGGAAATGCACAAGTTCGGTGTTCTGAGCCCTCATGAAAATGTTCGGGAAGTTAATCAGAGCCGACAGGAATGCAACAGCCACGACCTCCAATATCGGTCGAGAGGCATTCCGAGACCGCCGCCATTTTGCGACTTTCATGTTCAATCGAATGAGGAACGTCCCGTAGAAGCCACCAAGGATACCCAAAATAATAAATGGTACAACCTCGAAGCCATGCCATCCCCGGGTGTATTTGACTTCGTAAAGCACAATATTCCCTGTTCGGAACGGGTTTAGGGCTTGCAGAGTCACCGCGGCAACCATGGCACAGACGAAACTCTGCCACATGGTCTTGTCTGGAAAGTAATACGATAATTGCTGGGTACGTTAGCTTTGACTCAATCAAGGGTTTCGCATCGTACCTCCAAACTGAACAGGACGCCCCCAATGGGAGCTCCGAACGCAACAGAAATCCCTGCTGCTGCTGCGGCAGACAGAATCTCGCGCTTCCTCGCTATATAGGGTAAGCAGGTCAATTCAGCGCTACCATTCAAAACACATACCTTCATTATGATTCAAACTCCCAAAGGGCCGCAAGATCAGATTGGCACAGCAGCACGCAACATGTACCAGCGGACCCTCTTTGCCCAGCCACAAACCGGACGCGACTGAGAGGCACTTTCACAGGTAAGCCAATGAATATTCCCTGAGAATAGTTTGGCGGTCTTACAAGACCCAGGGACTTAATTGCAAGGGTTGAGGCTCCCATGAAATATTTGATCACAAAGCCACCAAGGACGGTCTTGATCTCGGGTATCCCACTGTGCCTCGCAAAAATGGCGTAAGTTCGGACCAAAAAACTGGCGCAAGCGGCAAAAAGAACCTAGCCTGAGTGTCAGCATCCTCCCAGGTGAGCACGGAGAGGGCGGAATAGGCACAGAAAAGAGAACGTAAATAATATATTCCACGGTGTATCCTCCGCCAGCGGATTTAACACCTAAAGCTTTGCGCCAGGTGGTCCAGTCCATGCACTCGGACATATCTAGGCGCAAAACATGGCGTCAGCAAAATGATCAAGTTTAGCGAGAAGCCAAATGCGCTCACCTTCGTGTCCCCAGCAACAAAATTTCCGATTCAGATAGAACTTTCCACCCCCCGGTCCGTTCTTGCAAAAGCCAGTTTTGATATCCCCCAACCAGTTACTTGAGATATCAATGACAGCTGCAATGATCCCAACAGCAATTCCTGTAGCGATCAACACGAACCAGACTTTGCTAGCATCAAGCAGTCGCCGGATATGCCGTAGGAGCCCATGCCCGCTTGAGTAGAGAAGTCGTTTCCTCTGGCGCTCCTTGGTGTACTCGAATATCCAATCAATAGCCGTGAGGTCGTCGTATCCTACACGCCGCCCTGGACCCTCAACATACCAATCTAGCATCCCCCCCTCCTTCGGAACATTCAGATTCTCCCCGTCCCCTGAATCTCCGCGCGTCCTGAACGGGAATGCTTCTTCGGGGACTTGTCCATTTCCAGCGACTGAAGATTCAACTTGCGCTTCTTCAGGGATAGGTTCAGCGGTATCGTTCGAAAATAGACTGGAGAGACTAAATCTGGAGCGTCGTTTTTGCTTTGGCTTAAAGGAAATTCTAAACATAGTCCCAAGTCAGCAGTGCAAATATCTCCAGGCAATTCAGCCTTACGGCTCGTGCAATCTGTCAGATAGAGGAGCGTTCAATTCGCGCTGGGATTGTGAAAGATGGTCGTTATTGAGGGGTCCTTCGGGCAGCTGATCGAGAGGCTCTAGCGGTTGTGCAGATTGAGAATGGCCATTAGTTCTCCGGCCTGGTCCTGACATGTTCAGCAGTCATGGAGACGCATCGCAGTGCGCATCGCAGAGTATCATGGTCTCTGGATGAACCGCGAAGTCGGCCAGTCGGAGCTGTGGCTGAGCCTCCGTGCTGAGTAAGGGCGGTGAGTCCATTTTGTGGGCCTGCGCCACATATAGCGGCAGAAAATCAAAGTACTGAAAAAAAAAGTACTCCAGTCGCCAGTCACTTCCTCGTCTTTTCCAATTCATTGTGGGAGGTTTTTCTTACGGCAGGGCGCAATATGGGATACAGGCCTGCTTATGAGGGGACTCTATCCGAGTCCCAGCTCTCGGAACAGCTGCCGAATGAGATTGTCGATCTCATTCGCACTGCTTCCGGGACTCAGTATCTCAATGCGCTGGCTGTCGGCGCGCTGAAGCCAAGGTGCACAGAGAGCTTCTTCTGCCGATTTGAGTCGGTCTTCGTCGACCTAGCGGCCCGTTGGATTTTGTCAGACCTTAACGTTAACCATGTTGAGGTGCTCTCTGCGTTTGCGCGAATCCTACCATTTGCGCCTTATCTGCGACCATTTGCCAGCCAATATGCCTCTTCTCGAGCTGGTCCTCTTTCGGCTTTGGCTGCGTCAAAAGAGCTAACTCTCCAGAATCTAGATGATACTTCCACCCGCATGTTACTTTTAGCGATTTTCAGGCTCCTTTCCTTTGACCTCGAGAGCTTCTCGACGACAATATCACCGCTACAGCTGCAATCCCTCTTCCAACACCGAGACCATTCCATTCGATACCTAGCTGTCCGATGCTTTGCCTTGTATATGCATGCAGCAGATGCCGCAACAGAGAAGATGATCCGAGTTAATACTGGCGATGACCCTATTGAAGGAGACTGGGAAGGCATGATGATAGACTACCGATGTCTTGGTTTGTGGGAGGAGCGGCGATGGGAGACCCTCGAAAAGCAGATTCACAGCACAAGGTCCGCGCAATCAGAGGTTGATGGTATATCACAAGCTGAGAAGCTCCGGGATTTTCTGACTGTGCGGACGGCTGAAATTTGCGGTGTTCTGCTCCTCAAATTGGACGATACCCCTGTTCCGCCGACCTCCGTTGTGAAAACCCCGACTGCCATCCGAAATCTGCGGAAGATTGCGACCTCATTGCGTGGCTCAAGCCCTATCTTATTAGTGGGGTTGCCCAACTCCGGGAAGACGTCTTTGATTAATGATGTCGCTGCGAACATGGGCCAAGCGGATTCTATGGTCACCCTTCATTTGAACGAGCAGACGGACGCCAAAAGCCTCCTCGGGATGTATTCAACGTCCCCTGCTACGGGTTCTTTCGCATGGCAACCTGGTGTCTTGACTAAAGCCGCAAGAGAGGGCCGCTGGGTTCTGATTGAAGACTTGAACCGCGCTCCATCCGAGGTTATTGGTCTTATTCTCCCCATTATCGAGAGGGGAGAATTGACAATAGCCAGCAGGAAAGAGCGAATAAAATGTGCAGACGGCTTTAGGATAATCGCAACCATGAAGTCGACATATAATATTGCGGGCGAGGAAGTGCCCCCAAGCACTTCAATCCTTGGAAGCAGGTTGTGGCAGAGAGTGCAGATCGACTCCCTTTCCATGGACGAGATACGTGATGTGATAATGCACAAGTTCCCTCTGCTGGAATCTCGGGTACCCATCATTATGGACGTCTATCGAAGGCTTTGCTCATCGTTCCACGGCAGTCTCGCAATAAAGAGCTCTCAGGGACGAACGCCTGGGTTTCGCGACCTGATTAAGCTCTGCAGCCGGCTGCATCGGCGACTTGAGCGTCTAGGCGCGAAGACAGGTTATGAGGCTACTTCTGACGGCACAGAGGACGAAATTTTCTTAGACCTTGTTGACGTATTCTTGAAATACATCCCGGAAAGGCCCATGCAGAATTCTCTTGCGTCAGTTGTTGCCGAAGCCCTTCAAATATCGCCTCAACGAGCACAGTTCTGTCTCTGTGAGCGAACGCCGGCCTACTCAGACCAAGGCAATAACGTCGTCCTCGGACGGGAGGCTTGCCGAAAAATCAAGGTACCAAGCGGTTCAGCCTTGAAGTTCGCAGCTGCTTCGTCTCGCTTTGCCTCTACCAGAGCAGCGTTGACACTCATGGAGCAAGTCGCGGCGTCTATACAGATGGCCGAGCCTGTCCTCCTGGTTGGAGAAACCGGTATTGGGAAGACCACTGTCATTCAGCAGCTTGCGACCTTAATGCGACAAAAGCTCACAGTCGTAAACTTGTCTCAGCAGAGTGAAAGCACTGATCTACTTGGAGGGTTCAAACCGGTCAACATCCGCACGATGGCTATTCCCATGCTCGACGAGTTTAACCACCTTTTCGAATCAACATTCTCGGCGAGGAAGAACCAGAAATTCTTGTCATCCGTTTCGAAAAGCGTTGCAGCAGGGAACTGGCCGCGCTTGATCAATTTGTGGCATGAAGCCGTTCGTCTAGCCCAGGGCGTGTTCAATGCAACGAACGATCTCTCCACGGAGGAGCAACCGACGAAGAAGAGGAAACTGGAGTCTCCAAAATACCAACATCTGCGGCAAAGATGGGAGAGATTCACTGCACAGTTAAGCGACTTCGAAGCCCAAGTATCTCAAGGAGATGCCAAATTTTCTTTTGCCTTTGTTCAAGGAAAGATCGTTCAAGCGCTGAGGAACGGTGAATGGGTTCTTTTGGACGAAGTCAACCTGGCTTCGCCAGATACTCTCGAGAATATCGCCAGCCTGCTCCATCATGGCAGCGAAGGGTCACCATCCGTTTTGCTCTCCGAGGCAGGTGATGTTGAAAGGGTATTTGCACATCCGGATTTCCGTGTATTTGGTGCCATGAATCCTGCCACCGATGCCGGAAAGAGGGATCTACCCCCGGGCCTTCGCTCTCGGTTTACTGAATTCTATGTGCATTCCCCTGATAGCGAATTGGACGATCTCCTATATTTGATCCAGAAGTATCTCGGTGATCTGGCGATAGGTGACTTGAGAGCCGCACCGGATCTTGCGCAGCTTTACATGGAAACCAAGAAGCTCAGTATCGAGAACAAGCTCACAGATGGAGCCGGGCAGCGGCCACATTTCAGCATACGAACTCTTGTTCGCGCCTTGCTTTACGCGACCGACCATGCCCACATTTATGGGCTGCGCAGAGCTATTTTCGAAGGGTTTTGTATGAGTTTTACGACTGTTCTGAGCCAGGATTCAGAGCGACTTCTGGTGCCTCTCCTCGATAAGTACATTTTCACCAACGCAAAGAACTCAAGGGCGCTCCTTGGCCAGACTCCCAAGCCACCGAACGATGGGAGTGACTATGTACAGTTCAAGCATTATTGGATGCGACGCGGACATATGATCCCAGAGGAGCAACCCCATTACATTATTACCCCGTTCATAGAGAAAAACCTGAAGAATTTGGTCAGAGCAAGCTCAACTCGACGGTTCCCTGTTTTGCTGCAGGGCCCGACCTCTGCCGGCAAAACCAGCATGATCGAATACCTCGCTAAAGTGTCTGGGAACAAATTCGTCCGCATCAACAACCACGAACATACGGACCTCCAAGAGTATCTTGGGACCTACGTGTCTGCCGATGATGGTGCTCTGCGCTACCAGGAAGGTATCCTAGTGGAAGCACTCCGACATGGATATTGGATTGTTCTTGACGAGCTTAACCTGGCCCCTTCGGATGTCTTGGAAGCGCTGAACAGACTTCTGGATGACAATCGTGAACTTTTCATCCCTGAGACTCAGGAGGTCGTCCATCCGCATCCAAACTTCATGCTGTTCGCCACGCAGAATCCTGCCGGTCTCTATGGTGGCCGAAAAGTGCTATCACGCGCATTCCGTAATCGCTTTCTCGAACTGCACTTCGATGATATCCCGGAGAGCGAGTTGGAGTGCATCTTGAAGGAGCGTTCGCAAATTGCCCCTTCGTTTTGCACGAGAATCGTATCCGTTTACCGGAAGCTGTCGCTCCTGCGCCAGGCAAACAGGCTTTTTGAGCAGAAAAATAGCTTTGCTACGCTGCGTGACCTCTTTCGCTGGGCCCTTCGACAGGCCGACGACCGTGAGCAGCTAGCGATAAATGGCTTCATGCTACTTGGCGAACGAGTTCGGAATCCACATGAACGGGCAGCTGTGAAGAGCGTGATCGAGGAGGTCATGAAGGTTCGGATCGACGAGGATACGATATACAGTCAATCTGAATTGGAGAAGTGGGTTCCGCATCTCAAGCAATCATCACCGGGTATTGTTTGGACGAAAGCGATGAGACGCCTTTTTATATTGGTGTCGAAGGCACTCCAGAACAATGAGCCAGTCCTGCTTGTTGGGGAAACTGGTTGCGGCAAGACTCAGCTTTGCCAGGCCGTCGCAGAGGTTTTTGGGAAGGAGCTATTCGTTGTGAATGCCCATGTGAACCTGGAGACAGGCGATCTGATCGGAGCCCAGAGACCTGTGAGAAACCGCTCAGCGATTGAGAGACAGTTGCTTAGTGACCTTCGAGCTGTCGTCCCTGGAGAGGCGACCAAGTCTACATCGCTTGAAGGGCTAAAACAGGCCCTAAATCCAGATCTATTGCAAGGGTGTGAGCCGGATGTCGCGCGGCGGATAGAGCAAAACATCGCTCGATCCAATGCTCTATTTGAATGGTTTGACGGAAGCCTTATAACGGCTATGAAAGCTGGGCAATATTTCCTCCTCGATGAAATCTCTCTTGCCGACGATTCCGTGCTCGAGCGACTTAACAGTGTTCTGGAGCCCCAGAGGTCGATTCTTCTGGCGGAGAAAGGGCCCATTGACTCAGCGGTAGTGGCTGGTAACGGGTTCCAGTTTTTGTCCACCATGAACCCTGGAGGCGATTATGGAAAGCGCGAGCTTTCGGCTGCCCTCCGGAACCGAATGACGGAGATTTGGGCACCTCAACTGTCCGAAGATGAAGACATCTTGCCAATCCTCAAAATGAAGCTTTGTACAAAGGATGAGCATGTCCCTCATGCAATGCTGGGGTTTGCTAAATGGTTCAAGATGACATTCCAGAGTTCTTCAGCTACATCCCTTTCCATCCGTGACCTCCTTGCCTGGGTTGGTTTCGTCAACAACTGCAAGACACCGGTCCTCCAATTTGCAATTGTACAAGGTGCTGCCATGGTGTTCATAGATGCGCTAGGTGCAAATCCAGCCGCAATGCTCGCAGCCTCTACGCAAAATCTCCAAGGCAATCGTCAGTTATGCCTTGATAAGCTTCAGGAACTTTTCGGCGCCAATGCCACTGGCATTTACCTGCAAGCATCATCGATTGCTATCGAGAATGAGCAACTACATGTTGGCCCTTTCCAAATGCCAGTGAATGGTACCGCACAGCCAGACCCCGAGTTCATACTGGATGCTCCTACCACAGTCGCCAATTCAGTCAGGATTGCTCGCGGCTTGCAGTCATCGAAACCAATTCTTCTTGAGGGAAGTCCAGGCGTCGGTAAAACTACGCTTGTGACTGCCCTTGCCAAAGCCCTTGGAAAGCCACTTACGCGGATCAATCTTTCGGAGCAGACGGACCTTACAGACCTCTTCGGATCAGACGTTCCTGTCGAAGGCGGCGACGTGGGTCAATTTACCTGGCGTGACGCACCGTTCCTACGGGCAATGCAGCGTGGCGATTGGGTTTTGCTAGATGAAATGAATTTGGCCTCTCAATCTGTTCTTGAGGGACTAAATTCCTGCTTGGATCACCGGCAGCTCGTTTACGTCGCTGAGCTCGACCAGACCTTCAAGAGGCATCCGGACTTTGTTCTCTTTGCTGCGCAAAACCCGCACCACCAAGGGGGTGGAAGAAAGGGACTCCCTGCGTCGTTTGTCAACCGGTTCACCGTCGTATATGCTGACAGCTTTACCGACGCTGATTTAAAGAGAATCTGCACGAAACTTTTCCCTGGTAGCCCTCTGGCACAAATTGACGGGCTGGTCGATTTTATCTCACTGTTGAACTCGGCCATTGTCCATGGGCGGCGATTGGGAGCTCTTGGTGGTCCATGGGAAATCAACCTTCGAGACATTCAAAGGTGGCTCCAGCTGGCAGATCGAGGAAGTTTGCAGATCCCGACGAAGCATTTCCTCGTTGTGATTATCTCCCAGCGATTCAGGTGCGAGGAGGATCGTGCGCTGGTCTGCCAACTGTACGAACAGGTTTTCAAAGACTCTTCCGGCGATGTCAAGAGTTACTACCATAATCTCACTCCAGAATACCTGCAAGTTGGGCTTGGTATCATGCAGCGACATGCCCTCCTCCAGCGAACTTTTGAGCCAGCGATGAAGGTGCTTCCAGGGGATCTTTCCATTCTGGAGTCGCTTATTTTATGCATAGAGCAATCATGGCCTAGCATTTTGGTGGGATCAGCTGGCTGCGGCAAGACCACCATAATCAGGAAGCTTGCAGCTCTCAGCGGTGCCAACTTGGTCGAATTGGCTCTGAGCGCTGACACCGATACCATGGACCTGATAGGTGGCTTTGAACAAATTGACTATAAACGAGAGGTCTCGTCGTTTATGGGAGAAATCGCGCTCTTCCTCCAGCACCAGATAATTTCTGCCCATTCTTCTGGCCAAGCGACAGATCCAGTCTCTGCTTTTATCGAGCTCCACGAACTGCTACAAAGTCCAGATGCATCTCTTCGAAATATATGTCCATTACTCGCCGCTCTGCATCAGACTACCCCCTATCTTCTTCCTGAGGACTTCCTTATTCGGGCCCGGAATTTGTTGGAAGTTTCGCAGCAGTCAGATAAGTTGAAGGTTGGCTTCGAGTGGACAGAGGGTGTCTTGACACAAGCTGTTCAGAATGGTCATTGGGTTGTTCTCGATAACTCGAATTTATGCAATCCGTCTGTTCTCGACAGACTCAATTCTTTGGCCGAACCGAATGGGGCTCTTATCCTTAACGAACAACGAACGGAGGATGGATCTGCCCGGATCATTAAGCCCCATCCAGACTTCAGGCTTTTCCTGACAATGGACCCTCGTCATGGAGAATTGTCTCGTGCAATGCGCAACAGATGCGTCGAACTTTGCTTTTTACCACAGGAGGCCAACCATTTCAGCAGCTCAATCATGCCAAGATACACCTGCGAGTCTTCCTTGTATCGACTTCGATCGATCTGGCACTTCAATTCACTCGAGGTTACTGAAGATAACTCTAGAGCTTCGTATGAAGTGCGCTTGGACCATCTCTCTGCGACCGATTTGTCCTATCTCTGGAGCTCTTTGGGCTACTTCTTGTCTGGTCAAGCCGATCTCCCCGCTGAAGAGTCGCTTCTTCCTATAATGCAGCGCTATATTGCCATGGTACAAGAAAACGGCTCCTGGAAGCCTCTTGAGCCGATCAAAAATGGCGTTGTATTGGGCGGTGCTTCGCTGGCGATTCAGGGACCTTCACAGCCACTTCATCCTCTGGTAAACGAGCCATTAGCGTCGATTTCGGGTGCGAATGCCCCTTTGTCGTGGCTCATGTCCTTGGCTTATCTGCAGGAGTTTAAGCTTGATCTGTATTGCTTGAAGCAGGACCTGGCGCGAGCGGATGACGCTGGGAAAACCCTGAAGCCGAGCCAAATGACGCCCTTGGCGCGCTCCCTGGCATCAACGCGGATACCTTCTTTGATGAAGGATGCGACTCAGCCTGTTGGCCAATTCTTGTCGGACTGTGGTCAAGCAGTGTATGATTTCGTACAAGGCTTGGATGAGCACGTTTTTCAGGTCTCTGATACTGTCCCAACCCTTCGCGCTGTTATCAATCTTTTGGCGGATATGTTCAGAGTTACAGAAGCACAAAACATGGATGAAGGAGAATTTCAGGTCTATCTCCAACTTGGACGGGAATTGTGTGCCTCGCTGGTCAATCACTGGTCAATGAAGCCATTGGCTTCTTCTTTGTCCGAGTCGCTCGCGCGATTCCAAGCGGGATGGGCCTTGACAACGGGGCTCAGTATGCAGAGGCTTTGGGAATCGTGGAGACCAGCGACTCCTGCAACCCAAGAGCAGCTAAAGTCTTTGATCGAGCTGGAGGACGTTGCCCGAGAGTTCTCAGATGTCGCCGTCAAAACTCGCCTCGAATTGTCCAAGCTGAGCCGAGTGCGAAGCTCTTTGATTGATGCCCAGCGATCCATACTCTTAGAAGGCGCTGACGGGAATTTGCTCGTACCGAATGTTAAGCAGCTGGTTGAAGAGCTGGCGGGTACTGTCCAACGCTCTGATTCTGCGCAGTACCCATACTTCTCAACTAGTTTTGAGGCTCTGTGTCAATACCGCGACATATCTCCTCTCTCGCGAAGTGACTCTGATCTTCGAGCCGCTTTACCACTGCTCGCCGGTCGGCCTGCGCAGCCTTTTGATGCATCCAGCCTCCAGAGCGAGGTCCCGACTGCCCTTCACAGACTGTCATTGTTTTCTGGCTCTGGGATCCCTTCGAGCTATGGCCTTGCTGCCGGTGGTACAATATCCTTCTCCCTGCTTGAGAAGATGGCAAATGTCGGTGTTGCAAGCTTGGGCCAAATGGATCTCCTGGAGACAGAGAAGCGAGTCCTTTCAAATGCGGTGGCTTCTAGCAGCCAGGAGATTACCATCGACCAATCTCAAGTTCTCAGGAGAATGTTGTCAACGCTCACCATAGAGCTGGTCTCCATCCACCAAGAGTTCTTCGAGCCAAACTGTCTGCGCCATGTGATTGCAATCCTTCAAGCAACTGCAAACTCGAA
This sequence comes from Aspergillus sp. HF37, assembly GCA_003698115.1. Classification (NCBI taxonomy): domain Eukaryota; kingdom Fungi; phylum Ascomycota; class Eurotiomycetes; order Eurotiales; family Aspergillaceae; genus Aspergillus; species Aspergillus sp. HF37. Next base: position 14,058 of record RAQS01000221.1, on the reverse strand, counting down.
ATCACCTATGGGCGCGCAGTCAGCTGAGATTCAATTGGAGGAGAGCTTGCCGAAAGACCATTACTTTATGGATATCGCAAAGAAATTCCTTCCCAGACTCATATCCTCCTTGGCAAATGACGAGAAGGATTCCGGTGGAGGGATATACAAGGCTGGATTGGCTGCTGTTCAAATGGCAACCATTTTACTGCGGCTATACGTGCCAGATAAGCCATTTGATCCGTCTCTCGGCTTGGTTGTTCAAAGGAAGCGGCATGCTCAGCGCACTTTTGAGTTGACTGCGAAGGGCGAGGCTATTTCTTCTTTTGAAATCGGCTTCTCTGGCCAACCTTCCAATATGCGTTATGAGCTTGCGCAAGGTGAATTGCGAGATTTGGGCTCTGCGCCTCCTCCATCGTCCGTCACTCGACCGCAGGATTCAGAAATCAGACTCCTGCAAGGAGAGTTCGCCAACTTGATCAGTTCTGTCCTTGACAGGAGCCCCGAGAACTTGGCAAATGCTTGCGTCGAGTCAGAGCAGATGGTGAAGCTACTTCGGGATAATATTCAGCAGTTAGCCCGTCGTCTGAGCACGAACTACAGATCTTACGACGACATCACGGTGCCCGTTGTCCGCCTCCTGGAACTTCTGGACTTGGGCCTTTTCCTGACTTCGAACCAATCTCAACGAAACAATGGCACTCCAATGTTGCAGGCTGTTAGTCGGAAAACGCCTTTCCTGGGGGGTACAGTCCACCCACTGCTAAAGCTAGGACAGCAGAGTCCTCTTTCAAGTCCAAAGCATGCTATTGGGATGCAATTCCATGAATTGTCCGCCATAGCAGCGGCAAAGAGTGCAGACTCTTCAGTTCTGTCCTCCCAGACTGAGCGCAGTGCCCTTCTCCAGATATTCGAACGATTCCATAAGCTGTGGAAGATAAAGCTTCGAGAGGACCAAGAGGAAGAAGCTCGCAGAACGGAGTTATATCACTACCGAGGGTCATGGGAGGACAATGAGGAGGCCGACCAAAAGGAGCTACAGGAGCTGTTCCCGACGTACGATGATGACTCGATTGGAGGGAACCAAGAACCTGGTCGCATTGATCCAAAGGCGATCTCTCGTGGACTGTCTTCGCTTCATGCGAAGCTCTTCGGGTCGGAAAATCCGGAGAGAGAATTGTTAACGTTCGTCAAAGAATCTGCTCGCCTGTTAGGATTAATCTGGTCGGAGAACGAAAGCTCGATATCACCGATAAAACCACAGGACCATCTCCCTGCCGTTTTCCTGCTACTCGACGATATTGTGAGCGGCGACGTGCAAGCTCCGGAGGGCGAGTACAACTTCTACACTGACGCCAACCTCTCTGAAGCTCGAAAACTCGTGTCTTTGACGCTTTCTTTGCAATCTCGCTTCATCCAGCTTCAGGATTCCTGGCCAGAACATGCGGTGCTTCAAGATGTGGTCTTGTGCTGCAAGGAGATACTTCAATTCCAGCACACCGTGCCTGTCGCAAAATTCCTCACTAAAGTGGAAAAGCTGCACGGGCTTGTTCATGAGTGGCAGCTTGTAGCCAGCAGGGAATTCTCCGCCGCCTCCCTTTACGATGAAGTTACCAGTCTTATTATAGGATGGCGACGGCTCGAGTTGTCAACGTGGTCAAGGCTTTTGAATATGGAGAAGGAAAGATGTGAGCAAGAAGTCAGCTCATGGTGGTTTATCGCCTACGAGGCCATCATTGCAGGCCCAATCCAAATCGCAGAGTCTGGCCAACACAGCTTGGGCGACCATGTTCAAGAGGTTATCTCCACGCTCGAGCAGTTCTTCCTCTCGACATCCATCGGACAATACAGCAAACGCCTGGAATTTGTTTCCAACTTCCGGTCGTTGCTGCTACTTTACGTTCAAGACTATCCCTGCTTGAAGCAACTTGCGTCTGCACTGGAGAATTTCCTTCGCCATTACAAGCCATTTGAGCCTTCGATGCACAAGATTCTGGTTGAAAGACGGTCGGCTATTGAGAAGGATCTTAAGGAATTGATCCAGCTGGCAAGCTGGAAGGACATCAATATCGTTGCTCTCAGGGAAAGCGCACGTCGGTCGCATCACAAACTGTTCAAACTTGTTCGAGGGTATCGAGAAGTTCTTGCCCAGCCGACTCAGCCAATCCTTGAACAGGGGGTGCCCGAAGATAATGAAGAGCCTAGCCCCATATACGAGGAAACCGCATTGGCTATGGCAACGTTCCCCGAAGCCCTCGCTGCTTGTCAAGTGAGCGGGCTTTGGCTCAACAGAGCACCCAGGTTCAAGAACCCAGATGGCACGGCTAGCAACATGATGCATCTATATACGTCACTTTCCACCGAGTTCGATGTCTCCGAAGAGCTCGATACCTTCGTCAAGTCCGTTATTGAGGGCATCAAGGAATTCAAGTCGCGGACGCCAAAGACCTTGAAGGAGGAGAATAAAGACGACGTTCAGCACCTCAAGATCCAGAAACACCGCTTCTATGCAGACACCTTGCGACAGTTATTTGAACTGGGTATCAAGCGAAATGCAAGCACGAGCTTGGTAGAGACCCAGGCTTCTGTGGCACAGATTCTGACAACAAGTGCAACCCTAGAAGCTGGTACCGCGTCGTCGAATATGGTCATAAGTGCCGATTCCTACTTCCACCGGTTTTTGGACTTGCTATCTCGTACTCGCTTGGCGTCGCGGACTTACTCGGAAGATCTCAGCAATTTCGAGGTTTCGAGGAGCTTAGGTTCCGTTGAGCATTTGCTGTTTATGACAAGGAAGCAGCGCGGTGTCATCACTCCTGCACTTTCAGGTTTGAGCAGCCTCAAGTCAACTCTTGTCAAGATGTCTAATCTGTGGACCTCGGGACCGGATTCGCTCTCGAAGGCTCATCCAGGGCTCTTCATTGGCAGGCAGGATCTATCAAGGGTGGTGGCATGGTTGACCCCAATACTTGGGTTGGCCGCAACAATCGTGGATCTGCACTCTAGATTCTCTGGGGTTGATTCGTCGAGGGTCATGAAGGAGCTACAATCCTGGAAAGACACGCTCATCAACCTGAGGAAATCTTTAGCTGGTCTTCCCGAGTTACCCTCTGGCATTGCCTCTCAGTCGTATGAAAGCGCTGTCGAACAAGCACGGTCTTCCTTGGATCAATTGAGCGGCGACGTGATAAGATGGACGGAAGACCGCCCGGATCTCTCCTTCGCCTTGGGTCAAATCATTCCTTGGGTGAAATCAATGGCAGAACCAGCTGTGCAGGCGCACGGAAAGGATACTCTGCCTATTGAAGACTTCGACACGAGTCTCCTTGGCGCGGTCGACAAGACACTTGTCAGCCTACAGAAACTGAAAGAAGTGCCGACAGCAATCGAGTCTCCTGGCTCTTTATCAAGGAGTGACGAGTTCTTCACTAGGACAGTGAAGGCCCTTCATTTATCTGACATCACAGCCGCCCTTGAGTCTGTCCTCGAAGATCTTCAGCGTCTTCAATCTCACCGCGATGCTGGTATTCCTCTGGCTTCCGCATTGGTGGCAAACGTGCTCCCGATCACCAACCGGTTCTACAACATATGCAAAGATCTGGTTGACCGTTTCGCTGCAGTACACCGAGAAACGTGCAAAATGTCCTACGTGCTCGCCAAGTCTTTCACACAGGTTGCTTCTGAGGGCTTCTGCACCCCGGCCGAGGCATCTCAAGAGGACAATAAGTCTGGTCAAGTAGAGAGTGGAACTGGCCTTGGCGAAGGAGAAGGAGCGGAAGACATCAGCAAAGACGTTGGAGATGACGAGGATCTATCAGAACTCGCCCAGCAGGAGCAGGATGGAGATCGTTCAGAGGACATGGATGACAGTGGAGATGCAGTGAACATGGACCACGATGAACTGCGCGGCGGCGAGACTGAAGAACGAAAGGAAGGGGATGACGAGGAGAAGGACGAAAGCGGCTCAGAAGGAGAAGATGACATCGACGAAGAAGTCGGCAGCGTCAATGACCTTGACTCGGGTGCGGTGGATGAGAAGATGTGGGATGGTGAGCATGACCAAAAGCAGAAGGAGACTGAGAATCAAGAAGGAAAGGGGGAATCTGAGTCTGAGCAGCAGGCCGCCGCCGAAAACGAAGACAAAGGCAAAGAGCAAGGAGAAAAGGATGGGGAGCAAGACGGCGAAGGCGAGGACGAAGAAGAGGAAGAAGAGGCTCCTGACCAGGAAGGGGAAGCCACCGGGCGTGAAGACATGGACGTTACCGATCCCCACGCCAAGGAAGAAGAAGCACTTGATCTTCCGGAGGAGATGCAACTAGATGGCGAGGAGAAGGAGAATGAAGGCTCTGACGGTGATGATGGGATGGACGACATGTCGGATATGGGCCCTGCCCCTGAGGAGAATGAGCAAGGGGGCGACCAAGATGACACAGTGGAGGATGGCGACATGGAGAAGCCCGCAGATGAACAGGAGATGGACGAAGGTGAACCGGAGGACGGTGATTCCAAAGAGGCTGAACCCGAAGCCATCGACGAGCCCAACGAGCGCGGCGAAGACGAGCCCGAGGAGGCGCCGCAGAATGAAGTCTCCGGTGAGCGAGACGAGAATGAAGCGGCTGGAGAAGAAGCTGCGCCCAGCGAAGCTGTTACTGGCGGACTTGCTGCCGAGCAAGACCAGAACAACGAGAAGGGCGCATCGGGAGATGCTCAACAGGAAAGTGGCACGACGGACAACTCTGCGAACGCCGAGGACAAGACTGGACCTGCGAAGGACGCAGAAGATAGCAAACGGAGCAGAGACGCAGGCGGATCTGAGAATTCGAGCGCGAACGAACCTGAGCAGCAAGCGTTCAAGAAGCTGGGCGATATCCTCGAGCAGTGGCACCGACAGCAGAAGGAAATATTGAACCCTTCCCAGCAGGAAGAGGACGAGTCCCAGCCGCTACCTCAGGACACCGACATGGCCGATGCCGATTTCGAGCACCTTGCGGACCAGGACGATGTCGCCGATACCCAGGCTCTTGGTCAAGCCAGCGAGGAGCAAGCGAAAGCCCTCGACCAGAACAAAGGCGTGGAGTCCGACGTCAAGCCTGGCGACAACGAGCCATTGCCCGATGTGTCAGATGAGCAGCAGGATCGCTCCGACAACAAACTGGAGGACGAAATGCAAATAGACCAAGACGCCCCACGCACGGACGGACAAGCCGCAGGGGCCTTGATCCCTGGCAATGCGCAGGCCCAACAGCAAACTGCTGAGGTGCATGGACAAGAAGCGGCCGAGGAACTGGACGATGTCGATGCACACCTGGCCGCGATCCACCTCTCATCCGCCCTTCCGGCGCTGACACCGCAAGACGAAGCCCGGCGACTATGGTCGCACTACGAATCAGCGACGAACGACCTCTCGCTCGCACTGACCGAGCAACTGCGCCTCATCCTCGCGCCGACCCTAGCGACAAAACTGCGCGGCGACTTCCGCACCGGAAAGCGGCTCAACATCAAACGCATCATCCCGTACATCGCGTCGCAGTACAAGCGCGATAAGATCTGGATGCGGCGCTCGATCCCGTCGAAGCGGAACTACCAAATCATGCTCGCCGTCGACGACAGCAAGTCGATGCTCGAGAGCGGAAGCGGGCAGCTCGCGTTCGAGACCCTCGCCCTGGTCGCGAAGAGCCTCAGCATGCTGGAAGCCGGGGACCTGTGCGTGCTCGGCTTCGGGAGCGAAGACCATGTGCGGGTCGCGCATGAGTTCGGCAAGCCGTTCTCGTCGGAGGCCGGCTCGCAGGTCTTCCAGCATTTCAGCTACCAGCAGACCGGCACGAATGTGCGCAAGCTGATTGCCGACTCCATTGCGCTCTTCCGCGAAGCTAAATGGAAGCGTTCGCCGGGAAGCGGGAGCGCGGATCTCTGGCAGCTGGAGCTGATTATCTCCGATGGTATCTGTGAAGATCACGACACGATCCGCCGGCTTGTGCGGCAGGCTCTCGAGGAGCGCATCATGATTGTGTTTATTATTGTTGACGCTGTCAAGGGCAGCTCGATCTTGGACCTCAGCCAGGCGAGCTTCGAGCCTGACGTTGAGGGCGGGACTGGAGAGATGAAGTTGAAGATGAAGAGATATCTCGAGGGATTCCCCTTCCCTTATTACCTTGTTGTGCGTGATGTTCGGGAGTTACCGGCTGTTCTGGCTACGGCGTTGAAGCAGTGGTTTGCTGAGGTTGTTGATGTTTCTTCTTGAGTCATGTCTCGGTTTGTATAGAAAAGTTGGTTCATTTTATTCTGGGTAAATAGGCAAATATTTGTAAATAATTCCATAGAAGTCATATTATGCTCATTCATAAATACTTTTAAGAACTCCATCCCTGATGCAATCAATATAAAACCATACATATACATACATACACACAAATGATATCCAAATGCAGGACGAGAATAAGCTACCACCCATATTTCGATCCAGCCTCCTTCTTGTTCCTCCGACCAGTCGCAAAGCTCTCCTCTAGAGCCTCCCGCTGCGTACTCGCCGCATTGACGAGTTGCTGCAGGGTATGCTTTCCCGGAGCGATGGCGCGAACGGGGTTGTGCTGGGCAGCAGCCATATCGGTAGACTCGGCCATTTCCTGGTTCGCCTCGTATTCCGTGTCCGTGTTGAAATGAAGGACCCGCGAATTAGACGAGGCATCGTGCCGACCAAAAAGCTGCCGTCGCTCAGAGCGGGAGAGATTGAGATCGTCCGCGATATTGCCTAGTGTTTGGCCCTGCGCAGACGGTAGCGTGGTCGGTGCTGCGGGTTCTTCTGAGACTAATTCCGGAGCCGGTCGCTCTGGTCCTGCCGGAGGTGCTTCGTGGGTCGCGTTGTACATGAGTGGTTGGTATCCCGTAGATGTGGTCGCGGCTGTACCCGTATCCGGAGTCGTGGATCTCTCCTCTGTCGACAGGGAGAAGAGATTGACTTTCGGCTTCGGCTGCCGAGCCGGTGGTTCAGCGATCACAGGCTGTTGGTCCTCTCGCGGCTGTGGAGGGACGTGAGGTTGTGCCTCAGAGGCCATCGCCGTGGCCGTCGGTTTCTTCTTCTTCTGATTCCGGCCCACGGAGAGCGGTTTAAACATCATCGCATTTCCCTTTAACTTGGGCTCCTCCTTTGCCTCTCCTCCTCCTTCTCCAACCTGTTTCGCACCCGGTTCGGCGGCTGTCTGCAGGCTTCCAGCCTTCGGTATGGTCCCGTCAACCCCATCCGCTTGCTCCATCCGCATCTCCTCGTCAGCCTCCCGACTGAACCCCGGCTCAGCGCCCGTTTTCAAGCCGAACACCTTCCGCGCAGACCCGGGAGTCTTCTTCTCCGCGGCTACGGCGTTATTGCGCTTCGGCGCCGGTAACATCGCGTTGAAGCCGGAGAAGGCTCCTCCTCCGCCATCAGCGCCGATCCGGGGCTTCTTCCGCGCTGGTCCATCTTCTTGGTCGTCACCGTCGGTGGCCGACTCGGGCTTTATCTCGGGTAGAGCGACACGGATCTTGCGTGGGTTGGTGCGGTCGACGATGGATGGGATGTTGTTCGGCCCTGATGGTTTCGGCGGGTTTGGCGCTGGCGCATTGGCTCGTTTATTGTCTGTTGGTGGTTGGGGGACATTTTCTTGCTCTGAGTCAGAAGCGTCGGAGTCTGAGTATGATACAAGTGCCATGGTGGGAGGTTGTTGAGAGTGTCTTGGTGATGGAGGAATCGGGATGGAGATAAGAGTATGTGGTCATGTGACCCTTATCAACTCTATACCCTGTAAGATTCGCAGAACAACACAAGGGTAAAAAGAAAGCAAAATAATAATAAAAGTAAACGTAGCCAATAGCAGCAGTAGCTATTGGCAAAAATAGGAAAAATAAACAGATTCCGGTAGGGGGAATCGAACCCCCGGCTGCCGTGTGAGAGACGGCGATGTTAACCACTACACCATACCGGATAATTCCTGTATTCGGAATAAACCGGATGTTTGATAAATGATTTCCGTCTCATTCCAGCAAGAATACCGATAAGATAACACCTGAGCAATCATTTGTGGCGAAGGCGGTGGAGTGGCAGAATTTCCCTTTTAGGTGCTTTGCTGCTTTCCACCTCCCTCCCGGCTTCACTTATTCCTATCAGTGTTCTTGCGTCGACAGATCTATCTATACCCAGGTTGATTGTTCCTGTGACCAAGGTGTGGTTTAAGAAGAGGTGCAGGTTCTCCCGAAGCCGAAGCCGTCACATTCGTTGCCTTCTTATCAGAAGTGAGATTCCCGCCAACATCAACGTCCTTCATCTACTTTGCGGAAGGCGCATGTCTTTTACCGAAGCAGCAATATGCCATAGAACCGCCCTCTCCATCTCTCAACAAGACTGTACCTGAGCAATGGATACCTCAACCGAGAACGCCTCCGCCCAGCCTGACGAATACTCCAGATCAGGCAAGAGTCGATTCCGCTTTAAAGTGTCCAAGCCAAGCCAAGGGTCTTCTAGAGGTTCTTCTGGTACTCACCGCGACCGCCCTCACAATCACGATGGTCACCACCGACGACACCGACACCGGCACCGCCGTCATCACTCCCCGAAACCGTCCTCCCACCGGAACGACCACCACAACCACCATGAACCCAACTCCCACGATCCGCGTCTATCCGCCGAAGCCGCGTTTCGAGAATCGCTCTTCGACGCGCTGGGCGACGACGAAGGCGCCGAGTACTGGGAGTCCATCTACGGCCAGCCGATCCACACGTACAGCGTCCCGAACGTGCCCACGGGCCCGGAGGGCGAGCTGGAGCAGATGAGCGAGGAGGAGTACGCGGCGTACGTGCGGGCGCGGATGTGGGAGCGGACACGGGAAGGCATGATGGAGGAGCAGGAGCGGGTGAGACAGGAGCGGGCGCAGCAGAAGCGGCGCGAGGAGGCGGACGAGCGCAGTCGGTCTGAGAGGGTTCGGTTTGAGACGGCCATGGATGAGTCGCTGCGGCGCGGCAGGGAACGGCGGCGGATGAAGAAGGCGTGGGGGGCGGCCTGGGAGGAGTATCGCAGGTCTTGGGAGGTCGTTGAGCAGCAGGCTCAAGTGGCGAGGCGCGAGGTGGATAAGCCCCCGAAACCGCTGCGGAATTTGGTGTTCTGGCCCGTGGAGTCGGGAAAGAGGAGGGATGTGTCGCAGGCCGCAGTCGAGGAGTTTATGCGCCATGCAAGTGCGAGTGCGAGTGCTCCGGAGCAGGGGGATGGGAATGCGAAGGCGAGGAGTGATGATGACGATGATCTTCTCCTTGCGACGCTCAAGTCTGAGCGCGTTCGCTGGCATCCTGATAAGATCCAGCATCGCTACGGTGTTCTCGGGATTGACGATGCTGTCATGCGCTCCGTCACGGAGGTTTTCCAGATCGTGGACCGCATGTGGAGTGAGATGAGGGAGAAGACAGGCTGATATGTTGATTCGGGCTGGCTGTTACGGTTTCTTGTTATTTACGATCTCTTGTTGTCTTGGATAGCTTGCGTTGCATTGGGCGGCGTCATGATTTACTCGGCGAGCATGATACCCTATAGACTGATGGCATGTTTGTGTTGACTATACGTATATAGCTTGATCTTCTCCATTACTTGATCATAGCAGATCCAGTGCACGTTCTCATCATAGAATTGATTCATTCAGTAAAATCGAAGGCACATAACATGCTATGCAATGAACACGAACAGAACTGGCATTCTCGAACAATCTTCTTAGAACCGAGAATACTGTTGCCTGGTGCGGTACATTGTCCATCCAAAGTACCCTCCAACGATGGCGGCAAAGAACAGAACAGTCTTGAAAAGGAACCATCCCCATCCTCCCTTCTCCTGCGGAGGCTTAACGGATCCCTTATTGCTGGTGGGGCCGCCTGCCGGTGGCCGGTTGCCGCCGGCTTTTCCTCTAGTCCTGTACAGATTCTGCGATTTGAGAGAGATGATGTCGTGGTTGTCGCTCAGCTCGCCGGTTTCGGCAGAGAGGCCCAGGTACGCGACGGACGGAATGGCGATGTTGGTTTCGGGAGAGGTCAATGTGAAGCAGTTGGTCCATTTCTCCTCCGACTTGTACATTAGGTCAAGCGTCAGCGACTCGTCTTGAAAGTAGGTAAGGCGGGCCTTGGTTGGGAATGCGGCATTTCGCATGCCGCGGGCCTGCAAGAGAGGTTAGCTGTGATCGACTACGTGCGGTCAATTCGCCGTGAGCTGCTTACCGAACAACCAGCTAGCTCATTCGCCTTCCCGTCGTGCTCGCTGTCATACGCGGTCTGTCCATCGCCCATCATGGCCATGACGTAAGGGAACGATGTCCCCGGCCGGTTATTCTTGTAAGTATCAAAGAAGATACCGAGGCCCTCGAAGTTATCTGTCGATCCGAAGACAGGGCCTTGGGTTGCGCGCTGCTTTGTGAGCCACAGGGCGAACCCATCGCCGTGTAAACTTCCCTCTCCGTGGATGCTGAACTCAAGCTCGATCTAGGCATGTCAGAGCAGCCAACGTCAATAAAAAAGACACCAGACTCACCTCCCAATTCGTAGCCGTGAGAGGTACCCGGGAGAAGATAAATCCCTGTTGCGACGGCAGGTCGGACGTAAGACGAATATACCTAACGTTGTTCAGCCCGAGTGGTAGAGGTACTATCGAACTGCATACCTGTCCGCCCTTATTACTGTATCGCCGCCAAAATCGAACCAGCGGCTTTGGAAGTCGGAGTCCAGATATGGCTGCCACCGTGTCAATCTTCAGCGCTAGGGAGATATGGGTGGGATGTAAGGGCGTAAACGCACCGACTGGAGGCTATGCGTTCGAAGCTATCGGCTATATATTAGCAAACTGCCTCATAAATGGGACAATAACCAAGGGCCACTGTACGTACCGGAATGCTTTTGACATCGGGGTCGTCGCGATAGGCACTGGCAGCCGGAACCGCTGCCAGACCGGCGAGACCGGCGAGACAAAGAAGCGACGAAAGACGAGGTAAGAGCATTGTCGTAGGAATTGAAGTCAATAGACAGTCAGAGAAGTGGAAACGAAACGATCGTAAGGACTGTAGATGTCGAGGGGAGGGGGGCAAGGATGCAGTCCGCAATGCCTTAGTAGTTCAACAACAGTAAGGACGAAATGCCCGTGTCACCGCGACATGAGCAGGAACAGAGGAAATGAAGCCGTCGGCCAGAGAGAGGAAGGAGTGAGTGAATTGGAGGAGGAGAGTTAGTTGTCTACAGTACAGAGTAGTAAAGTCAGGTGTCCACATCTCGACTGTGGCGCAAACCCGTCACCACCAGCCACACCCGGCCAAAGTTCCAACAACCATCCATCACTGTCCAATCTCTCCGTCAGATATACACCTCCCTCGACACAAACGCCTCACTCCCTCCAGTCAACCCTCCGCCGCAATCATGCCTCTCTTCGGCTCCGGCTCAAGTGCCCCCAACCAGCAGGATGCGAAGGTCGCCGTCATGAAGCAGGTCCAGACAGAGGCGGCCGTGAACAACGCCCGCGCCCTGATCAGCGTATGTGCACCTCTCCCCTCGATAGACATCCTCTGACGAGTCTCATCCCACAGCGAGTCAATAACAATTGCTTCGACCACTGCTTCCCCAAGCCCGGCTCCTCCATGTCGTCGCCCGAGGAGACCTGCATCTCGAACTGTATGGAGAAGTACATCTCCATGTGGAACGTCGTCAACCGCACGTATGTCGGCCGGATCAGTACGGAGAGCAAGAAAATGGGCCAGGACGCTGGCACTTTGACGCAGCTTGGGACCCCGCCGTCGGATAGCTGATTGGGTCGTTTTGGGTGTTGTGTGGTAATGGCTTAGAACGGTCGAATTCGGTATTTGGGCTAGATGGATGCAGCGATTTGGCCGTCTGTAGATTTAGGTATCCCTGCTTTGAGATAGGCCGAGGAGCCCTACCAATGTGTACTACTACGTGTATATCCAAGGAACGTTGACAGGCTCACGGCTCATGCAGAATCGGACTTTGCGGTAGAAACACAGCGATGTATACATTATACTCGGAAATTGCAGTCAAGAAGGAAAAGACGACTGTGCATCGACCATCCCAATCCAGCTTGCCCGCAGACCGAATTGAGACCCATGCTGGGTCGACTGCATGAGAAGTAAACGAGATTCATGGCATCGTCTACATCCATTCGAGAAAACCAAAATATTTTCCAAAGTCCAAACGAGCCGAAGAGAAAACGTCAGACTCCGCAGATGACTGGCAATAGTCGTGGACGACCAGTGCCGGGAGTCCAGAAATTAAAGCTGGAAGAGAAGACGCAGAGAACCCGAAAAGTAAGTCCAAACGAACACCACAACCCTGACTGCATCCGAAATCACGTCAACTTGAGGTTTGGACCGGCCAGAATGGTTCGGTATCAGGACCCCGCGTCATATCTGACTCAGGCAGCCTCCCATCGCATAGAACGCCGCACGATGACCAGCCTAACGGACAAGAAAAAATGGCGAGGAAAACCGACCGAAATCCAGGGCACATCAAGATATCGACAGCAGATATGCTCTGTTCCGAATCAAGCCAGTTATAATAGAGATCGCGGATGCAAGCCGACTTCATTGTCACTGAGCAGGCCTGATCGGCCGTTTTATCTTCGCCGAAGCTTTGCAGCGAATACCCTCAATCTAGCCAGATGACCCGTTCGCGGAAAGCAATGGTCCCGCCGCTTTAGGTCATCCAGCGAGTCCTAGAAACCAGGGAATAAATGACCGTGACTGGACGGGGGCCATTAGCAATTGTGGAATAAACAGCGGAAAGAGAGTGCAAGGAACATACGTGTCTTCGCCATCATGGCCATACGATTCGGTCTCCTCGGGATATCGTTCATACTGACTGGCATCCCCCTGCCCTCCTCGAATCGGGGGCACATATGGCGCATCGATATCTTTGCGTGCAAGCCTATCCCATGTCACCTCTGCAAACCAAGGGTGGTTCTTGACATCATCTGAGCCGGCGTGCAGATTGCCCAGACGCTTGGTAAGATCTCCAGTAATGAGCTGCGACAGGAGATCAACAACGTCTGGATGGAGATAAGGCGGATATTTTATCTTTCCCCGGAGGATATTCTCGTATATTTTCACCGGAGATCCGCTGTCCCAGAAGGGCGTGAATCCGCACAGCATTTCGAAGATCAAGATACCCAATGACCACCTTCAATTCTCAGCCAAAATGGACGGGAGTCAGAGTGCGATTGATAAGACTTACCAGTCTACCGATTTATTGTACCCTTTGGACGAGACGACCTCCGGAGCCAGATAGTCAGGTGTCCCGCATAGAGTCCATGTAATATCAGGACACTCTTTAGCGAAGCCGAAATCCGTGATTTTCAGATGCCCATGGCGATCCAGCAGCAGGTTCTCCGGCTTAAGGTCTCGGTATATAACCTGTTGCGAGTGGAGGTACTCTATGGCTAAGGTGACTTCGGCTGCGTAGAACTTGGCGACTGGATTGGGGAAACGCTACAGCAGGGGGAGAAAAAGTCAGACACCACGCAGCCGAGTCGGAAGCTACAGGGCACTACTCACCTGAGACTTGCGGAGCAAGCTGAACAGCTCACCACCTTCGACGAAATCCATCACCATGTACAAATTGCGCGAGTCCTGCCAGGTGCCCCACAGGGTAATGAGAAACGGATGCCGGACTCGATTCAGCATGCTTCGCTCGTCGTTTGTGTGCTCGATCTGTTTCATCTTGACCACTTGCGCCTTCTTCAGCACCTTGATGGCGTAGAACCGGTGGTTGTGCTTCGACTGCACCAGATGGACGCGACCGAAGCTGCCGGTCCCCAGGGTGCGCTGGAGAGTGAAGTCATCCAGCGAGTACTTGCCCTGGGTGGAGCGGGCATCCGACCGTATGATCTGAGGCTGGTGTCGCTGCTGGCCCTGGGATCCGCCGGTGTCCGACTGCGGGGTGTGTATCAGGTTCTGTATGCTGGCGACATTCTGGCCCGCGCTGGGTTGGGAGGGGGATGGGTTCTGGGTCACAGCTTGCTGCATTGAGCGTCGCCGGAGTGGTTTGCATTCGAGGAGAGGGAGTGGGGGTTATTGGTGG